>PVIA01008594.1:0-69988 GCA_004024845.1 Tonatia bakeri | reverse complement strand
CTTTCTCAAAACATTGATGTAATATTAGACTTTTGTCATTATATAATCCATTTATCCACTCTTTTACCCTCATTGACTATTTGTCCTTTCCATTTATCCTTCAGGCTTACCCAAACTTTTCCACTTTCATGGGGTAAAATATAAATCAGACAAGAAATTATGAAAAAGCCTTTCACTTGCTAAGAAAAGAGATTATTCACAGAGGAACTCTGCAAAGAGGAGCATAGAGAAAAGAGGCAACATGTAAATGTCTTTACTCCCTACTTCCCACTATCCACCGCCAAAACAGATATTTGAGATGGGGTGCATGACTGGGTAGAAGCTCTTATAAAGATTTAAGAAATCTGAAAACATGCTTCGCCAAACATCTGAAAGAGTCTGGGCTCCTCAGAGTAGACCAAGGCCACACCTAAGATGGTGCTCATGGGGAAGGAAGAAGGGTCACAAAGCTGAAGGGGGCCCTCACTACAGTGCATAAGGTATGAAATGGCTTCCCATACTAGTTCACTTTTCTCCATTTACTCATGAATTTGATCATCTTTTCAGTATGTTTATTGGCTGATTGGGTGTTCCTCTCTGTGAATAACCTTCTCATAATTTTTATTTTTAATTAGACTATTCATTTTCTTTTTATTGACTTTTAATAGTTTTTTACTATTTACATGCCAATTTTGTACATATTACAGTGATCTTTCTCAATTTGTTTTATATCTATGAACTATATTTATGGTATATTTGTTATATGAGATTTTAATTTTGATGTGACCAATTTTATAATTCATTCTCCTTACATTTTCTTCTTTGTGTGTTGTATTCCAGAAATCCACTTCTACCTGGAATTTATTAAAATATTTTTTATGTTTTTTAAAACTTTTAAAGTTATTTTCACATTAAGATTCTTAAAACATCTGGCATTTATTTTTTTTCTGTATGGAATGAGATTAGGATCTAATTTTACTTTTACCATATGGAAAACTAATTGTCCTGATACCATTTATCAAATAACTCATCTTTTACCCACTGATTTATAATGCCTCATCAATCACATGGATACTTTCTTTTTCGCTATGAAATCACCATAATTTTATTTGTTAGCATTGAACAACATTTACATAACTTCATAGATATTGAACAACCTTTGCTTTCCTGATATAGATGTTACTAAGATATGATCTACAAATATAAGGTTGCATTCGGTTGGGTAATATTTTATTAGAATTTTTCTAATAAAAATATTAACAAAAAATCTGGATAATTTATAAGTGAGATCTGTCTATAAGTTCCTGTTTTGTACTGCCCTTAGTCACATTTTCATGTAGAAATCATGGATTTTTTAATGTAGTTCAAAGTTAGATGCTTCAAAAGAATGTCTCTTCTTTATCTTATATTCATTTCACTCCTCTTACAACCTAAACCATGGCTTATGACAAACACAACAAGAAGCAAACAGTGCCATTAATTTGCTAAAATATAAAATGTCATATTTAATTCATATTATTTAGTACAATTAAATGACACTACTTGGAAACATTTACAATGTACATTTTTGCAGTCATACTAACCAATTATAGTATTACCCTTTCTCTATTTACATATAAACACTTTTTTTCTTTTTAAAGTAGCAAATTCTTTACATTTCCAGCTGCTGAGATAGTATTTTCTTTGAGAGCACAGGTTACCTCTAGCAGTGAAACCAGAGCCAGCTATTAAGCAGCTAAAGAGCTACAGTAATTGAATGATGACCACCTGTCTTTTAGCACGTTATTTGTTCTCCTCTTCTAGAAATTGTATATGTCAATTTAGTTTGATTACATGTCATCTTAATGAAGCTGCATCCACAAGAGTCATGTCATCTGAAGTTCCTGCAATTGTTCCTTCAGTGTGAATGAGGTGAACTGAGAGCCAATTGTGCCCCCCTGTGCCCACTCTTGGGTCCCCAGTGAGGGCCACCACCTGCTGTCTCCCAGGCTACTCACTCAGTGGTCACTCTCAGAGGCCTTTCCTTGAGAGAACAGAGGTGTCTGGGTAGAACACCAGCTGGGACGTCCCACAGTGGCTAGGGAGAGATCTTAACACAAAGGCTTTAAACAAATTTATGTTTAACATAATTATTCATGACAATACTTCCAAATGATTTATCTACATTATATAAATTTAACTACATTTTGAAAAAATAGGATGAATATTTCCCACATGATTATAATAAGTTACAACGAGCAGGGATTTGACCCAATTATTTCTAAAGAATACAAAATAGTCTAAACCAGTGTACTGGCTTTTCTCACCTATAAAGAAAAGGATTTCTCTGAAAACTGGAGCAAATTCTTAATGTATAAGTCTTATAAAAATGTTGATAGAAGAAACGTTTTAAGAGAATAAATTATTTGGACCTCTGAAATATGTATGTCACCATATATATCACCAAACTTCACCAAATATGTATAACCTAACTTCAATCAGTCCAAAATGTGATGCACAGGAAGGATCCATCTAAATGATAATGAAGAGTTATGATTATAGATTATTTGCAAAGACCTCTTTAGAAGATTTGACATCTTTCTGAAGAGCTCCATTTGCCTGAAAAATTCCAAGACCAGAGAACACCACTCGGCCAGTGATATCTAAAGTGTGGCATTTCATCCTGGGAAGGGGTGATTCAATTAGTTGGTTATCCTATATACTTTCTGCAGCATTTGGCTATCCTAGAAAACGCCGTAAGTCTGAAAGAGTGTGAGTCATTAACTACAAACACTGCACTAGAAAGTCAATTTTGATTGTTACGGCATCTAACACAGCGCTCTTAGAAGCAGCACCTCTGTCGGTTCTGCCTCGTTTAATTATTAGATATCCTTGCTAATACCACTTCAACCTACTAAGTTTAAGTTAGGAAGAAGGGAGAGATGGGGAGAACAGGAGAAAATTTGCACACGAAGGCTTTTATTCCCTATTATTCACTGATCATTTTGAAGCTTTAGTACTAAATTTGAGGAACTAGTAAGATTAGGTCTTTGAAGTGTATTTCACAACAAAAGGATCAATAACATAAAATGCAATAAAAACTAAGTGATACATTTCATGTCACCAAAGTATAAAACAAGTCAGTTTCCATAGCATGCTCAAACCTATCCAGTATGACTTATTAAGCTATATTTTAAGATGTTAAGAACATAAAAATGGCCATTTGACCAAAGATACTATGTTCAGTCATTGCATATCATTACATATCATATTACACCATAATCACTGAATGTCCGTCCACTTATCATTAAACAATACAAAGAAGTATAATCATTGTTTGTGTAGAATTAAAACCTATATTCTAATTACAGATATGAAGCCCATCCACCTAAATAGAAAACTGACAGTGAAGTACAATATATAATTCCCAGATGAGCACTATGTGTGTAAGAAGTACTGCAGAAGTTTAGGAACATGCCATATCACAATGAGCTGATATTATAACAATCTTTCTGATAATAAATAAAAATGTGAGTAGGTTTTATATAAATGTAACATAGTCTTACCAAAAGTGAGAAAAGAACCCAAAGTAGTACAAAAATTGGGAGTGAATTGAATAGTGCAAGATTTTAGAAAAATATCAAGTTGAAGATTATCCAACCTGGATTGCCCAAGAACCAAGAATAATTGAGTGAGTGAGAAACAGGCAATCTCTCTCTCTTGAGATACTCAACTGTGTATAGCTAATGTTCATTATCTGAGGGTCACTGGCTCTAAGTGACAAGTGTGTGTCAGCAGTGTCTGCTCCCATAGGAGAAGCCCTAGCATGGGAGGGAACCAGAACTGCTAAATAAAGCAAGGCTTGGACCACAAATCTGCCAGTGTTCCTCACTTTTCTACTGCTGTAATCTGATTATAGGAACTGAGCCCAGTGAAAACCACTTAGAAACTCCCATTTCTGTGTGAAATGAATAGTGACAGTTTCCTGACAGGTTATATGACATTTCTGCAGACCAATCTGTGGACAAACAGCTCTACTCAGGTGCATTACAGGAATAATCATTCAGTCTGAATTTTAGTCTGTCTGTGAGTGTCAGCTAGTAATACCATTATTGGTCAATAAATAAAGAGAGAAATTGATATAGGAAGAAACAAAAAATGGGAAGAAAGAAAAGGGAAAAAATGTCAAACAATCTATCCAGTTAAGATTAGACATAGAAGGAAGCTTTAGATACAAGCCAAAAACCTAGAAAGAAAATATAAAAATAAAAGTTTTGGAACACAGATTATGATACAGAGAATTTCTATGCCAAAGCTATGAGTTGTCCTGGAATTTTTGTAGAGTAGTGAGGTCTCAGAAGAAATGGACATGAGGCTAGAGAATATAAAGCAGAGAGATCATGTGATTATTAGAAAGTTAAACTGAAAAGATGAACTACAGTTAGATTTCAGAAAACCACCAGGAAACTCTGTATCAGAGTGCTATATGCTTCTACACAGTCCACCTGAGACCTTCCACGTGCTTTTTCTACCCATCACCTTTAGCAGAACCCTTGGCTGCTCCTCACAACCCATGGGGCTTTTGTACTTATTATACCCTCTGTGAGAAATACTTTTTCTCGTAGATGTTCATGTGGCCCCTCCTGCTTCTCCTTCAAGGATATTTAAAATGTCAACATAGTGAGACTTTCCTTGACAACCTGTTTAAAATCGCAACTTCACCTTTGACTACTGCCACTATTACTTCCCTTCCTTCCCTGTATCACCGACCTCTCTTTCATATATTACATAGTTTTTTTACAAATGTCTTTGTATTTTCTGTGCCCTTCACTAACTTATAAGTTGCATGAATGCAGAAATTGTTAGGTTTTTGTTTGACTATTGAAATATTTAAAAGAATGCTTCTTGATACTTAGAACATGCATGGGTGTGATTGTCTGTGTGTTAATAAACACAATGTTCCTAATAGAAGTAGTGGTCTGAGCCCAGATGGAGTGATGCTCAAGAGCATCAGAGAAAGCCAATAATCCAGTTTGATAGTGTAACAGGGTGCAGCCAAGAGGGGGGACCCCAAATAGGATTTGAAATGGGGTCCAGAACTCAAGGTGTCCAGGAAATATTAGGATGTCCTCACTGCCACCACCCCCCCCAACCAGGTGTGGGTTGGGGGAAGGGACAAATGGAGCAGAGCCTTTGAGAGCTGTTTTGCATAGCAACAGCTTTGCAGCTAACCTCTGGTGTGGTCATTTAACATATCTATAACCTTTAATTGGTTGTGTAGCTATGTTAAATAGCTGTGGCCATACTCTGAACCAGAGGGATGGAGGAAACTTCCCCACCAAGACGTAATTGGGGGCAGGTCCCCTGAGTTACAGTGCCTGCATCGGAGCTTGGAGAAGACTGGCTCCATGACATGGGGCCACACCTGCCCAGACTCATGATGGCAGCCCAGTAAGGCTGGAAGGCTTTGAGAGTACTGGCATGTATAACTGATTGTAGGAGGAGTCGGAAATGGGGCTGCAGAGGAAGATTGGCACAGGGATTTAAACCCAGATGCGGCAGCCACTGGAGAGAGAACCACTCGGTCTTTAGTAGAGTGGGGACTCCCACAGCCCTGTGAGAGAGAATCACCATGTGGCTTTAGCAGAGAACTGCCACTTGGCTTTGGCAGAGTGTTGACCCACCCCCCAACACCTCCTTGCAGCCATTGAGGAGAGAGAATCACGCAGCTTTAGCAGAGTGGAGACTCCCGCAGTCATTGTGCAGAGAGGACCACACGGCTGGGGCAGTGGAGAGAGAACCTTGCGGCTTTGCCAGAGTGGGGACCCCCACAGCTTTAGAAGGGGGAACCACCACTGGCTTTAGCAGAGATCCCGGTGACACAGTTGATGGTGCCGGGAACTGAGGGAAGCCTACCAGCCAAGACAGATTACTGGGAAGAACTGGAGGCTGCCTGAGACACGGACTTCTATTTCCTTTCCTGAGATACGGTACCCCAGACTGGGAAAAGGGTGAAGGAAGGACTGTGTGTGTTTGTGGGTGTTTTAAGGGACTTTGAGATTTTGATGAAGACACTAGGTCACTACTTTAAGTCTGAATAGCATTGAATAAACATTTCCTTTCCTTTTCATGAATCTTTGGCATTGAGAGACATCTTTCCTTTGGTAGCAGACATAAAGAACCTGGGGGGTTCTTTTCGGTAATAGTATACTGCCTTGCCCCCCCTTTGTTTTATAACAATAGGACCATAAGATATATAGAGAACAGTCAGATATATGATGACAACTTAAGTCCAGAAAATGACCATGTATCTTATCTAATAACATAAATGGTAATAGAAGGATAAAATAATTGTTTTAAGTTGGGCTTATGTATCAATTAGAATAAAGGAAAAATCATAGCCAAAGTTTTGAAACCTAAAAAAAAACATACTTTTGGCTCAGAAAAATCAATCAAGGACTATATGGCTAAAATATAGAACATGGAAAGTGATATATGCTAATAATATATGCTAAAATTCAAGAGGAAGTATTCCTTTGTTTTTTATATATACATATACTCACAGAGAGAGAGAGGGAGAGAGAGAGAGGTGTGAATGTATTTATAAACAAAAGTAACATAAAGAGAGGGAAAATTTTGTGTCCAAAAAAATGAAAGTAAAACCTAGCAGTTCAAAAATAATTCCAGAGTAATAATCTATCAACTTTTTTAAAGTATTATGAGCCATCAGAAAATATTACTGTTACTTTGAGACATATTACTTGCAACATAGACCCTAACTTGATTACATAGATCTTTTTGCAATTTCTGATTTTCTGATCTTTTGTAAAAGAAAAGTTTTAGTATAATCTGAAAATATAACAAGATAGCAGAAAGCTTAATGAAAATGTCACAAGTGGGATGAACAAGTATGTGAAAAATAAAGTTGGAGTTAGTTAAAATTATAGACTCTGTTTGAGAGTTTGCTTTTAATTTGAGTAAAGCACCAGTTAATGAGGACCATTAGAAGTCCAAAATGTTAATTTAATGAAAACCTCCAATTACATTCTGTTAGATTTTCCCATTAACAATATCAACTTTCAGTAGTTGTTCTCATTAGACAAGAGAACATCAAAAAATTAAAATAAAGGGCATGTTTAAACAAGTAGAATTAGATTACATAAAGACTAGCTGAAATTGAGGGAAAATTTATAAAAAGAGTTACAATAAATTTCTCAGAGGACCAGAAAATTCTTAAGAAGAAATGTAAACAAATTATTCAAACTTTGTATCATAATTTCAGCCCCTGGTACATACACTGTGATTAGTCTAACCAATGGTTTAAACTTGTATTCTTCAATGGGATGTTTTTACCCCAACATCTGTTGAAGATGTCCATATTATAATTCAGGCTGGACCTGAGTAGAAACCATGTCTTACATGGAGCCTCAAACTATCACAAAGAAACTTGGTTTTCAGTCTTGAATAATAAATGTTTTAGAGTCAAGCCTAGGCGAAAAGTCTGTATTTACATTTCTCTATTTCTGTGTTATAAATTTGGCCACTACCGTGTGATTAATTCCATCCTTTAGATAAGTCCTGTTTTTAAAAGCTTTCAATTACTTGAAAGGATTTTTTGACAAATAATATTTTCTATACCTGTACTTGTTTTACTTTTAGTGCTTATTATATGCATTTTATAAATAGTCCTTTTTAATGAATATTTAAACAGTGATGCAATGAATATCCTTACCTGTGAATCATTTTTGCTTATATGAGTGTTGTATGATATTTTGAATATTCCATGAAATGTATACTATACTTACTAGTGTGTCCTTAACTTCCCATAGCCCAAAGTTTTTGCTAAAGCAACAAACTTACATAGACAAATTAGTACATATGAGTTTCCTTCCAAGCCCAGGAAAACTGGAGTGTATGAGCTTCTGACTTCATAATCAATCTACCAATCTTGCCTTGCCAATATTTATTACATGGCATGAGAGCATAAGCTCAATTACATTTTCCCTTTCAGAAAAAATATTAAAGACTTTAATTTTCTCATTACATTCTTCAGCATTCTCATTATCATTTCAAATATCTTTCTTATTTTCTTGGCTAAATTAATTATTGCTATTTTAAAGCCCTTACGTGCTGATTGTGGTATCTGGGTCACTTGCCTTTGTTTCCACTGTCTGTCTGTTTTGCTCTCCTTGGATTTTAAATTGCATATTGAACATGGTACATGAAAAATGTTCAGGCTCCGGTGATGTAATCCTCATCCAGGGAGGGCTCACCTTTTTGTTCAATCAGCGGATGGAATGGAGGCTGATCATGTGCTCCCAACCAGGGACTGAGCTGAACCTGTGGCTGGGTTGCAGTTTTGGTCAAGTCCGTTAACCTCCTCTCTGTTGCAGATCCCAGGGTGCATTCCTTCACAGGTTTTAACTGAGGGGTTAAAACCTAATCACCACTGTGAGACTGAAATCTCTCCTCTGACTTTTATTCTCTCAGAAGAATATTGAGCTCTCTCTTATTGCAGGCAATTCTGGCCCCTTAAATCTCAATGTTTCGTCTCTTGGGCCTTATGAGACTATCAAAGGTTCTACCAGTTTCTCTGTCTCTGGGTAATATTAACTGTTACCTCATTCTGAGAATCAAAAATGCCCTGCAGGAGATAAATCATGGCTGCAGAATATCTTTTTGCCTCAGTGCTCAGAATCTGCTTTCTCAGGATTTTATCCCCTCAGACCTAGTTGCTACAAAGGTTATCCATTCCCTTCAAACATTTATTTTTTAACTGGCTTTCTAAGTTTTCCTCAGTGACAGCACTGGTCAACCATAAACCTCTCTATCATAGCTGGGAACTGAGATCCCTCTTTCAGGAATTTGTAAAATGAAAAAGCAAATGGAATGCAGGACAAAGAACAAAAATAATCAAATCAGATAGCAGCGGGCACTAAGACTGTAAGAACATATGAGTGAGAAATTTGAGACAAATTTAAGATTAATATACTAAGACAAAGTTATAAGAAAATATAGCCCTGTCTGGTGTGGCTCAGTAGATTGAGCACCAGACTGGACACCGAAGGGTCTCCTGTTAGATTCCCAGTCACGGCGCATTCCTGGGCTGTGGGTCAGGTCTCCAGTGGGGGAGCTCAAGAGGCAACCACACGTTGATGTTTCTCTCCCTCTCTTTCTCTCTCCCTTCTCCTGTGCCTAGAAATGGATAAATAAAATATTTTTTAATTATAAGAAAAAATACAGTGAAATAATATAAAGCCTATCAAAGCATCCATAGAATTTAGTTCTTTTCAGCAAATTAATAGATATTCAACAATACAGAGTTGAGAATGGGAACAACTGTAATTGAACAACAATAAAAAATTATTCAAATAAAATAAAATAAGAGTTCTGTAATACAAACACCATTGTAAAAAATTAAATGAAAGAAAGTCAAACAGGTTTTTAATACCAAAATCATCAGAGACTTCAGTATATTCATGTGCTTTATGAATCAATCTGCTAGATCTCTTACATAACATCATCCCAAATATGTTGACTGGGGAACCCTTTCACAACACAATGGTGAAAACTTGGACACTGAAGTGGTGCCAGACAAAATTCAGTAGTATTTGAAAAGCTAAGAATTTTCACATACAAAGTCAACTAAAACAATGTAGAGCAAATAGAAAAACATGAGGGACATTTAGCAGAAAGCTGTTAAAGTCCTAAAAATGCTTTACATAAAGGTATATTGGTTCATACCATCTATTCTTGGATTCCCCTAATTTCCATACCTACCCATTGGTCAATGAAAATATTTATAGAAACACCCTCTACCAAAAAATTAAATATAATTAATATAAAGTTGAAAATAAAATATTTCAACCAGTTTCTTTTACATGATAAAAGTTTATTTCCATTAAAAATTATGCACTACATTTATATATGTATCCAAAGAATTCTGGAAAAGGCTTTGTTTCAGGGGGAAAATCTCATAAGCCTTCTCTGTCATGGAAAAATTTGTTCTGCCACCAAGTGGTGATCTTGATCATAATAGATACTTCAGATTCAATTAACATAAATATTGGGGCAGTAACTATAGCCTTCTATGAAAGAAAAAAATTGATGTATCTCTATATACTCTCTTTTGACTTGAGAATTTTTCTATTATTCTGCATTCATTTAATTCCTTACTATTATTGTGAGTTTTTATGTTAGACATGTTAGCTACTCCATAAAAAATAATATTTAAAATACCTTCTGTGAACAGCTAACAATACAAATTTCAAGAATAAAATATCTCATGAAGCAAAAAAACATGAAAAAGTAAACTCTATATTATTCATTTTTATTTGTGTCTCATAGAAGAAAAGCCAGGTAAAGCTAATTAATTAAATTCTCTTTGGAGCAAAATTTGAGATAGCATATTGATCCAACATTTATTTTCTTATTGTAGACCAATGAAGTGTTATTGTCAGGGTTTCTGCAAATGCATAAACTATTTTTATCTTTTATATATTAAATAAAGCTTGAGGAGAAGCAGTAAATTTAAAAATGAGAATGAAAGAGCAAAGAAAAACACTGTATGCAAAGTATTTTAGAATAAATAGTTTAGGCATCAAGCAGGTGACCTAAGTATTGTGCCAGGTATAAGACAAAAGACAATGTGGGACTGTGACAAAGGAAACAGCACATGCTACCTCCATATGCATTCAAACTCATTGTTTAAATAGTGTGTGGGTGAAGCTAGACCTAGATTCAGCATGTAGGTGGCCATTTTTCTGCCTCTGCATTAGACACTGCCAGCCCCAGGAATTATTAAGGCAGGGAAGGTAGGTTATAAAATAAGAAATAGCATCCATTGATTACTTTCTATGAGCTGGAGTGTTTGAAATGCTTAACAGATGTTATGTTAATATAATATCTTAACAACATACGAGGGAGATACTAATAATAGCTCCACCTTACATATTTGATATCTGATAAAATTTGTGAAAATTTGATCATTTTCATGTACTGAGCTTGGTCTTTTAAAAATAACTTATTTTGGATATTAGCCCCTTATCAGATGTATCAGCAAATATGTTCTCCCATTCTGTGGGTTATCTCTTTATTTTGTTGATGATTTCTTTTGCTGTGCAAAAACCTTTCAGTTTGTTTAGTTTCATCTCGTTTCCCTTGCCTGGGGAGACATATCCGATAACATATTGCTATGAGCAATGTCCAAGATTTTGCTGCCTATGTTTTCTTCTAGGATTTTTATGGTTTTGCGTCTGACATTTAAAGTCTTTGATCCATTTTGAATTTATTCTTGTGTGTAGTGTAAGAAGGTGGTCTAGTTTCATCTTCCTGCATGCATCTGTCCAATTTTCCCAACACTGTTTATTGTATAAACTATATTTAGTCCATAGCATATGCTTGCTTTCTCTGCCAAATATGAATTAACGATAAAGGTGTTGATTTATTTCTGGGTTTTAAATTTTGTTCCATTGATCTATGTGTCTGTTTTTATGCCAGTAACATGCTGTTTTGATTACTATGGCCTTATAATATAGTTTGATATTAGGTAGCATGATTCCTCCAACTTTGTTCTTTCTCAGGTTTGCTGGTGCTATTCAGGGCCTTTTGTGGTTCCATATAAATTTTTGAAATATTTGTTCTAGTTATATGAAATATGTCATTGGTATCTTGATAGACATTGCATTGAATATATAGATTGCTTTGGGTAGTATGGACATTTTAATGATATTAATCCCTCCTATCCATGAACTCAGTATGTGCTTCCACTTAATTGTATCTTCTTCAATTTTTTTCTTCAGTGTCTTAACACCAAAAAAAAAACCTAATTAAAAAATGGACAAAGGACCTGAATAGACACTTCTCCAAGGAGGACAGACAGATGGCCAATAGACATATAAAAAGATGCTCAGTGTCGCTAATCATCAAAAAATGCTAATTAAAACCTCAATGTGATATCATCTCACACCTGTCTGAATGGCCATCATTAATAAATCAACAAACAACAAGTGTTGGCAAAGATGTAGAAAAAGGGGAACCCTTTGCACTGTTGGTGGGAATGCAGACTGGTGCAGCCACTGTGTAAAGCAGTATGGAGATATGTCCCCAAATTAAAAATGGATCTGTCTTTTGCCCCAGCAATTCCACTTGTGGGAATATATCTGAAAGAACCCAACACTATATCGAAAGAACATGTACTCCTATGTTAATTGCAGCATTATTTACAATCACCGAGATATGGAAGCAGTCCAAGTGTCCATCAGTAAATGAATGGATAAAAGAGCTATGGGACATTTACACATTGGAATGCTACTCGGCCATAAAAAAAGAAGTTTTACTCTTAGTGACAGTATGGATGGACTTGGAGAACATTATGCTAAATGAATTAAGCCAGTCAGAGAAAAACAAATACCATATGATTTCACTTATATTTAGTATCTAATGAACAAACTGAACTGACAAAGAAAATGGGGACAGACTCATAGATGGAGAGCAGGATGATAGCTAGTCAGTGGGTGGTTAAGAGGGAGGGGGGATTCAGCAAAAAGGAAAAAAGACTCATGGACATGGACAACAATGTGGTGATTGCTGGGGAGAGGGGAATATAAGGGGACTAAATGGTAATGGAAAATATATAATAAAGATAAAAATAAAAAGCAAAAATAAATAAAATAAAAATAACTTACTTATAAAACCTTACTCTATTCCAGGTACTCTGTTAACCATTACTTTATTTACTCCTTATAACAACCCTTTGGAGTTGTCTGCTATGTATTTAAGTAAACAGAAGTCCCAACAGCTTAAATAAAATAAGAATAAATTTATAACCCAAATAAATAAGTAGTCCAAACAGTAAAGTGAGTAGGCCATGGGGGTGGTTATTACTTTACCACTAGAAATCCATGTTTCTTGGGTCCATTGGGCTTTTGATAAGTACTGTTAAAGAGAAAACCACAGGCCCAAAATGGCATCACTTGTGCTAAAAAAAAAAAAAAGTGATACCAAACCAAGATTTAATACGTGATCTAATAGCAGTTCCAATCACATTTGGTCTAGAATTCTCTGGTCAAGTACCAATCATTGTGGGCTCTCTCCATTCCCCACAAGAAGAAGCAATCTGCATTATAAAAACTCTTCCTTTTTTCTCCCCCAAAAAGAAAGATGTCCTGGCCCAAAAGTAATTCTTTCTCTTTTTTTTTTTTTTTTGCTCCACCCTTCTTCCTATAAAAACCTGCCATCTTGCACAACCCTTGGGAGTAACCTTCTAGTGGCTAGAAGAGATGATGCCTGATTCTTGACTGGGTTAATAAAACCAATTAGATATGCAAATTTACTTGGTTGATTACTGTTTTTAGCAGTATTGATGGAAAACAGCACTGGGGCAGAATGGACACAAGCCATGCAAGTCACACCCCTGAGGTCCCCGGTTGTTATCCGTAGCCTTAGATGCCGCTGGGAAGCAGCCCCATCCTGTGTACACAAGCTAAATGACAAAGATGTCCCAGTGTCCCAGTGTTTCAGCAGCCATTTTTATTCTGGCTTTTCTGAGTACACAAGTGGATGCTTTATAATTTGTTCTTTGTAAAACTAGTCGTTTCTTTGAAATCTATACTATTTTAACACGATATTCTTTACCACTAAGAAATTTTACTTCTGGAAATGTTGGAAAGAAGTACGAAAATTGCAGACACCTCCAGAAATGATTAGGTGCGAGGAACACATTTTTCAGATGTATTTGTGTAATGACACTTTTTTCATCCAGTGCAATATCTATAAATAAATTTCTATTGTCACGACGATGTGAAAATAATAACTGTTTTATTAGACATTTCAAAACTAAGCTTCTGTTTCTCTCATTTAAACCTAAAATGTGTTTCTTTTCAAAAATAGATGATTAGCCTCCTGTCTAAAAATCTCAGGAGATTCCCTCACCGCATGCCCCTTTGAAGACAACCTTAACTCTCATGGCTGACTGAGTCCTTCCTGTTTTCTCTCTCTCTATTCTACCTATGCTCACTCCTCACAGTTTTCCTCCATTGTTCCTACTTCTCCCCTACCACCTTTCCACATTTAAATTGGCAGTGTCTCAGTCAATATTCAGGCCCTTGGGGTTTCACTAGTGTCATCATGTCCTGCTGATTACAGCAAAAGGGTTCAAGTGTGAATAAAAATTTGTGGCAATTCCCTTAGCAGAGCCACAGGATTTGTACTAAAAAAGTCAGCCTAGACCTCTAATCACAACAAAGGACTCTCTTCTCTACCTAAAGAGAATAAGGATCAAGGGTAGTACATGCTTAACTCACCTCATGTACCTTTGAGTCTCTATACTAACAGGCTTCCAAGAATCTTGTTCTAGATTTGGGGTCAAGCTGCCTGAAAAGGAGATTTCTTGCAGGAATTCCAAAAATCCCAATGACTGGTCAACATTCTAGACTCTGCAGTCTATTGTTTTTTTGTTTTGTTTTGTTTTTTGTTTTTGCTATCCATTATCTTTCTATAGGGCTTTCAGGCCCAGTGTATTAATTAGGAACATCCAATCCACAATAAAACCCACTGTAAAAAAACCTATTCAAGGACCTCTCTACCTGAACCTTAACCTTACCTTTACCTTAACTGAAACCCAGCCTTCAACAAGATCTTCTCTTCCCTCATACTTATCCCTCTGGGTAGAAGGTGCTCCATCTCCAAAATCATGAACTTCACTGACATTTCCTAAACTCCCTACTGGTACCTGACTTTTGTATAAAAAAAAAAAAAAACAAAGAAGTATGGTAATAATAATAATAAACTTTAGGTGATGACAGTTACTTATGTGCCTTTTTCTACTATTTAATTTAGTTGTCTTCTTCTGACCTCAAGATGCTTCCATATTTGTCCACTTGTTGGGTCACTGTCTCCAGCATCCTTGACCTCTTAAATGTCAGCAAAGTATATTCACACTCATTGTGAGCATCCCCTTTCTATGGTCCTTTTCTTATAATGGATAGAAAGGTTGAAATATCACATTCAAAGTACAGGTTAGAGTTTGTTGTGATTACAGTCACAAATTTTCCAGATATATAAAGTTGCTAAGGAGAAATAGACAAAGAATTCAATCTAAAAATCCAGATAAATTAGACCTAAATTTTTCAATATTTGTTTATCTTTTTTTTTATAGAGGCATTTTATAGTTTGTCAAGATGAGTTTTTTTTTTAATTTTTAAGAGTTTTATTTATTTATTTTTAGAGAGGGAAGGGAGGGAGAAAGAGCGAGAGAGAGAGAAACATCAATGTGCGGTTGCTAGGGGACCTGGCCTGCAACCCAGGCATGTGCCCTGGCTGGGAATCGAACCTGCGATGCTTTGGTTCGCAGCCCGTGCTCAATCCACTGAGCTACACCAACCAGGGCAATATTTGTTTCTCTTGAATAGATCTACTCCAAAAATTTAATCTATGAATTACTAATCACCATCTTTCCATGTCTCTTACACACTAACCCTCATCATTTGTGTTCTATAACTTCATTGTGGCTGCTGAGGACCTGACCACTCCCCTTTATTCTATACCATCAGTCTTGAAATATCTTCATGTTATTCCATATGAAGCATACAACCCATGGTACATAGCTTCAACCATCTCTTTCTTTAGACTCACCTGTCAGCCTACTTACACTCACCCTTTTTACTTAGCAATAAAGACTTGGCTCTGGCTTCAACTCTTTTTGGAAACACTTTCCTGGACCTCCCCTCCAAGCAGGTAAAATTGTGCATTTTACTGCCCATTGAACTCTACCAAAACACTTTCTGTTGGCCTTGTTTGCAGAGCTACTTCCCTCTATGAGACTATGAGTCCACTGACAGCAAAGATCATGTTTTGTTTTGTTTTGTTTTGTTTTCTGGATCTTACTGCCTGGCACAGAGATGAATGCCAAGTACACACTTAGTAAATGTCTTCTAAATTAACCAATAACTTATTCTTCTCAGAAATTGCATTGATTTCACTTGCCTCTGTCCAAAAATGTTCAGTTGGTCTCACTCACTCTTTTTAAATGGACTTTATTTTCTTAACAATTATAGGTTTACAGAAAAATTGATGAGAGACTACAGATAGATCCCATATTATCCACCCACAAGTTTCCCCTGTTCTTAACTTTTGCATCAACATGGTGCATTTGTTATAACTAATGAGCCAATATTTGCACACGATTATTAATTTTAGTCTATAGTTTACATTAGGGATCAGTCATTGTATCCTAGAGCTCTCTGGATTTTAACAAATGTATAATGACATGTATACATTATTACACTATCATACGAAATTGTTTTACTCCCCTAAAAATGCTTCTGCTCTGTCTATTCATCTTTCCCTCCTTCCCCACTCAGCCCCTTGTAATCACTTTTCTTTTTACTCCTTCCATAGTGTTGCCTTTCCAGAATGTCACAGAGTTGGAATCACACGGTGTGCAGCCTTTTCCAACCTGCTCATTTCACTTAGCAGTTATACATTCATGTTTTCTCCGTGTCTTCTCATGGACCGTTAAGTCATTTCTTCTTATTGCTGGATAACAGTCCTTTGTCGAGATGTACCACAGTTTGTATATCTATTCATCTATCAAAGGACATCCAGATTCCTTTCAAGTTTTGATAATTATAAATAAAGTTGCTATAAACATTCATATGCAGGTTTGTGTGTGGGCAAGAATTTTTAACGCATTTGGGTAAATGCCAAGGAGCTAATTGTGGGATTATATGGTAAGAGTATATTCAGTTTTGTAAGAAACTGCCAAATTGTCTTCCAAGGAGGCTACCTTTGCTTTCCTACCAACAATAAATAAGACTTCCTGTTTCTTTCCCTTATCAGGTTATAATGACTCACCCCTAAACATATACTCATATATTACTCTTTGTTTTTTTAAGACTTGTCTTTTCAAGTCAGCATTTATTGCTGCTTACCCTCTCATCGCATAACATCCAGAAAAATCCTTAACCACTTCCCATAGCACACAGCCGTGACATGACACCTCTGCTGCCCCGCTGATGTGGGTCTCAGTTCCTCTTTGCATCTCAAAGCAACATGTCTAAAAAATTGCCTGTATGGTTTCGATAGTGTTTATTTAATTACTTCATAGGGGATAAATGAATGAATGTATGATTTCTGTTTTACTCACAGTGGCACAGAAAATTCAGAGTATAAAGCCCAGTTATACAAGTCTTTTCTGTCATTTCTACATGGTAGAACTACAGGAGTAGCAGGACACTCATAGAATTTGAATTAAGAGCTTTATCAGATTACCACGATGAATAGTGCTGCAGTTCTGGAGGAAAGTACTGCTAGAGAAAGTGCACTGCTCAGAAGAGAATGGAGGGAGCTCATGAATAGGCTTTGTTTTGTGGCCTTTTGTATACTCTCAACATGTTTAATTCTAGGCACATCTAAGGGAACACAGTAAACAAGAACATTAAGCTGTGTGTCAGGAGAAACGACTCTATCCCTGGCTCTCCTGGTGAAAATCTCTGTGACTCTGAGCAAAGTCTTTACTTGGCTTTATCCTCTTGTTCCTCATATGTACAGTGAAAGTTTATTCATCCGACTTTCAAAAATTGTACTGATTTCCTACTGAGTGTTCCCAGATGCTTGGGCCATGGGAGAAGCCAGATGACTGAAGTCCTAACTTCAATGTCTTATATTCCAGGAGTGAGGAAGGCAATAGGAACAAGCAATTAACAAATAAATGGGTACATATTAAATAGCAGTAAGTGATGTGAAACAATCACATAGAGATAGGTAATGGAGAGAGCCTTTCCAGGGAATGACATTAAATTGAATGTTCTGTCAACCTCTCTGAAGACATGATATTTAGTCTGAGTCCTAAGTGGCCAGCAAGAGCCAGCCAGCTTTGTGAATATCTGAAACAGATGTTGCTTCTAAGATCACTTCCATCTCTCAGAACCTGATTTTATTGGTTGATTATGGCCATTGACCATGTGACATTTCACCAGAGAGGTTATATAAGGAAATTAATATTGCTTCTTGGAGGTCAGTGGTAAACAGGATTTGCAAGGTAATCTATCTGCCTGCTTTTAACAATTTGTAAATGGTATTTATTCCATCATCCATCCTTACCTTTCCTCTCACAACAGCACATTTTAAAAGTCCATCACTACACAGTTTAGCACATTGAATTGTTTTATATCCCAAGGATCATTTAACAGATTTTTTTTAACTCAAAGATGATTTAAGCAAAAAACTCTTTTGAAAGCATTGATATTAGGATAACCAAAATAGGATTCAGATGCCAGGAAAATAAATTCTTATCTAATTTACCTAGCTAAAGGGCCTTAATGAATATGAATCAGTTTTGATGTTAAATTAGAATAGCTAACATTCTTGAGAGTTTCATATATTCATTAATTTTCCACATTTACTATATCTAACTTGATTCTTAGGTGATTATTATACTCATTATTAGATTCAAAATAATAACCTCTTGAATTTGTGTAGTCTAATACATTCTTCACATAACTTATAACAGTATAATTACATATTACCTCCATTTTAGAGAGGAGGAAATTGATGTTGAGGGAAACAGTTACACAATGTCTATAGGCAATATTTGGAGATCAAAGCTTGAAAACCAGGCCTGCCTTCCTTCTTTCCTTCTTTTTTCCCTTTTTCCTTTCTTCCTTCTCAATATCCATGTGTCAGAGACTATGTGTGCTACTGGCAGTTTGGTCATGAATAAATCTAATCTCTGTCTTCAAAGAGCTCACATTCAAATGGAGGAGACAGGAGACAAACTTCCCGTCAGTGTCAACACGGCTGCTGTAGAGACACATACCATGACCCACATAAGAGCCTTCTCTCACAAGAGTCCACTGCCTTTTTTTTCCATAATACAAAACCAGCAGGGCTGGATCTGCTTATATAAACACATCCACAGTGAGTCAGAATGGTCAAGTTGGAATCTCTGCATCTGTTTCATTGAATAGGAATAGCCTAGGTCCATGTAAAGAGTTGACCATAAGGGAAGAGCTTTCCAAATGCAATTCAGTTACCTTTTCTTCACTGTTGCCTTTAATTTGCAATAAAAGCTACACATATGATCAGTTCATATTAACTCTGAAATCTGAAAGGTCAATTTTCCCATTCCAAATGTGTAAACTTAACTAATTAGCTAGTTGTGTGGATGACATATTCCACTAACACTGTAGGGATGCTTTCAGTTATCTATTTAGAGAATATGGGTTTGACTAACATGTTCCATTTTCTTCACACATAGAAATAATACCTTCCTCGTAAAGGAATAAAACAAAATAAGTAGTGTCTAACTAGATCTAAATTTATTAACAAAATAGCTAAGTCAATAGCACGAAGTTGGATTCAGATGGTTTTTAGTTCTCGTGGTTGCTCGTCCACTCACTAACTGCCTGGCAACTTGCACTGGTGAAGTTGATGAGGCTTGCTAAGCCTCAGTTTTCTCATCTGTAAAATGGGAGTAAGGCCTATTTATTGGGCTGATATTAGGACTTTATGTATTAATATGTGTATAATTCTTTGCATAGTTCCTAGTACTTAAGTTATCAATAATATTCTTCTTATCTTGCAGAATTACATCATACATTCTATCTTTTTAGTAGTATAAATAGAGCTATCACCTAAAATGTTTCAAAGTAATAAAGCTTATGTGAAATATTTAGAAATGCAAAATTCATGATTATTAACATTTTCTTTATAGTTAAGGTTATGTTTTTGCCTCTCTTTGAATATTACATACCAAAGAGAGGTTATTACATAACCTCTGTTTATGTAAATTTCTGTACAATAACTAGCACCAAACTAACCAGTTATCATAGGCCAATCACTATGCTGCTTATCAGCCTCTCCAATCTTCATAACTATCCCATGTCCCAGGAGGCCTCAAAACACACCAGGATAGTAGTTTGATCATTCTGACTCAGCATTCTCCATATATGGGGGCGGGGGGACCAAAAAAACAATTTATTTATAAAAAAAGTATATATTTATTCTTACACATTTAAACTTCAGTCACCTTCAAAGTACTCTCCATTTCAAACAATACGCCTACGAAGACTTTTTCCCACTGCTCAAAACAGTTATTAAACTCGTCGATTTTGATGCCTGTCAGTGCATTTGATGTTTTTCATTTCACCTCTTCCACACTGGCAAAACGTTTCCCTTTGAGGGCTTTTTTTCCATCAGGGAGACACAAAATAGAGTTGTACTGGGTGTGATCGGGTAAATGGGGAGGATGGGGCACAGGGATAATGCCATTTTTGGTGAAAAACTGCTGAACACTCAGCTCAGTGTGGGCAGGTATGCTCATAAATCACTCATCATGAAATGGGCAAACATGTTGAAAGAGACTTCAGAAAACTTCCCTGAAGCTGACTGCAGCCTCTCACAACAATGCGAGCTAGTACACTGATACAGATGGGTTCCCAGAACACTCGGCTAGCAAGGGAAGACTGTACTACAAGGGGCCTGCCCTCCAGAAGATGATTCCAGTTTTTTGTGGGTCTCCCCTCATGTCTTTTTCATGGATTCTGTAGATACCTCCTCAAGTTTTTGGTTTGGCCTATGGTAAATGCAAGTGTATAGAAAGCTTTAGATATTAAGTACAGTGCAGAATAATGAATAGATATTGTTTATAAGCTGAGTTATTCTAGCCATTAATTGTATTATTATAACTACATACAATTGTAATTTTAATTAAAATGATACCAGATAGGCTTCTTTGAGAATGTCTTATTCAGAGAAGTGAAGGTCTCAACTAAATAAATGAAACCATGTACTTAATTACTTTTTAATTTTAAGTTGGTAAAGCAGCCAGAACCCCCATTAAAATAATTCACTTTTCCTTCCACGTAATTCCATAGTATTGAAAATTGCAGCAAATGAAAGGGGTGAGGGGGAAGGGAAA
The DNA here is from genome assembly GCA_004024845.1 of Tonatia bakeri. Classification (NCBI taxonomy): domain Eukaryota; kingdom Metazoa; phylum Chordata; class Mammalia; order Chiroptera; family Phyllostomidae; genus Tonatia; species Tonatia bakeri. The sequence goes on along the minus strand of PVIA01008594.1, from coordinate 49,110 downwards.
TACGAGTCAGAGTTGTATTTGGCAGTGACCATCTGGGTATTTTAACCCCTTGTCTGTGGCGCATACCATGAAGGTTAGCAGAAGTTTAAACAAAAGCCAACAGAAAATCATCTGCACTAACAAAACTGAAGGCCTCTCACTGAGAATTTTTAAAGCTCCAAGAACAACCTGAGCCAAAATGAACACAGTCAGTACTTCAGCTTAGAAAAGATGGCGCTAGTTTGTTAATAACTACTCTCTTTCCTCCTGACGGCTGTTTAACGGCAGCAAGTTTGGGTTTTGCAACTGTTCATATCTGAAAGAGTTGGACTCTTTGTATTACTTGGAGTCACAAGCACTCCCTTCTAGAGGTTTAAAGAAAATGAAAACATAATGAGAAATCAACATTACTTCCCAGTCCCCTAGCATGTTCAATAGTTGCTCCCATGCAGCATTTCCAAATGCCTGCTTTGCATGGGGCCTTCCCACCTGCCAGTCTTGTCAGGAGAAGTCCCACAGCACTAGCTACTCATCTGCTCTGTGTGGCCCACAGAGTTCTTTAATTGCAGTGCAGTTTGCACACTTTGGAAGAACTCCGTCAGGACCAACTCTGTGAAGAAGAAATCGAGGACCAGCCTCCCCAGAAAGTCAGAGGCTTCATTCCATTGGCAGCCTTGGCAGAAAGTGCTGCCAAAGTGAGAGGACATACTGCCTATGAATCTCGCATTTCTACGTGGGTCAGCTTCCATTCAGCTGTAAGCAACATATATCTGTTTAAGCAGATTGGGGTAGTATCTCAGCCATTTCTCTATCTGTGTGTATCTCTATTCTTATCCATATCTATGAGCAATATTTACATATGATAAAATCACACAGAAAAAGAAGCAGAAAAGACGGCAATTTTAAAAAAATTATTGGGAATCTTAAAAAAATTATATTAAGATTTTTCTGAAAAAGCAAATACAGTAGGATATTATCATCTAAAGAAAATCCCTTCTTGATATTTACCTATTCATTGTTTGACTTTTTTTCTTATAACAATTTTGCAGAGAACTTTAGAAAACAAGCCTCGGAAGTGCTTTTCCATTTGTTTAGCCATTACAGTTCCTCCCATGCAAAGTATGTTTATTTAAAGCATCTGCAGCTACACACTTAAAATGTGTTTGTTAAATTAGTTAAGAGGCTTTAATTGGGCATTGGGGATTAGTTGCACTATTCCCAAATCTCTTTACTAAAAATACAGGAGAACAGTGAGTAGTTTATTTATAACCTTGTTACTTTGGGCCATTAGTGATGCCATCGTTTTTCTCCTCATGGTTTTAATATGTCAAATTCATAGCCTGGTTTGCTCATGTTTTATAAAGTAGTCTACAACAATTTTAAGTTAAATGCAGTGCATCCACCTGCTAAATTTGGAACAGAAAAGGATGGAAGAGTTCAAAAAACTGCATTAAAGCTGCAAATAGATTTTGTAATTTTTCTGTTCATTGCCCATAGAAAGAATTTATAATATTATTTTTCATTCATGTAAAAATATACAATATTATACTATCTTGCTTCAGTATAGGAAATTAAAATTAAAAATAAAGAGTATTTCCAATGGGAAATAATATTCTTCCTCACTATTCCTGTAACCATGAATCTGTGTCACTTCTATGTGCATTCAGACAGAAGTGGATAATAACATATTGTCACCTACAACACTGTCTGAAAGAATTTGTGTGATGGCTGTGTGTCGGGAAATCTGCTTGGCATCTGATAATCATTCACACACAATAAAGAAGACTGACAGATTGAATCCTGCTTCCCTCCCCACCTGGAGGTGTGAGTTCAGCTCAGAGAACAACAGGGTTCATGCTAAGCCATCACACCAGAAGAAAACATGCTGAATCATCTCACTTCTAAAGGGATGTTCCTCTGCAGCCCCCGCATTACAATTAGCTTTAAAAATCCACTGGGCCCTCGTTTTTCTCTAAATCAGAATTTCTGTGAAGCAGTGCTCCTGAAAACCTGTTCTGATATAGGATATCCTGAATCAGCCTACTCTGGAGGACAAGAGTGATGGAGGCATGACCCACAAGGCATCGGCCTTCCTGCCCAACTTCCATCTGTTCAAGGAGGAGAAGTCCTACATTAAAACAAAGATTGATTAACTACCACCAAAACGGTCTTAATATTCCTGTTAGCTAGATAAAATCTCAGACACGTATCTTCTTGACTTTTTCTTAGAGTATTTACTTTAGAGAACTTCCAACTGTAAATTTTTTCTCTGCCCTTTAGAAATGTAAACCTTCTACAAGCCAGAAAAGTCCTCAAGGTCCTGGAAGCCATCTCTTTGAAATGTAATCAGGGAAAGAGATAGCACCCTCTCCTCCAGTTTTGGTGGCAAGGTAGGAACTCAACTTCAGTAACTAACAATTAGTAAACACAGATGGCCTACCTCTAATGCCCTTCGGTACTTTTCCTTTTAAAGGTACCAGAATTTAAAATTTTCCATCAAGAATTTAAAAATTTGCTTCTCATTTGTTTTAGGAGAGTTAAGTTCAATCTCTCTCCCCTGTTAAATAGTCTCTCTCCCCTACTGAAATGTCCTTGAGTAAAATCACCCTGGACTGTTTAACTGGTCTGGTGCAATTTGTCTTTTACAGTACTCAATTTTTTTCTCAACAAGAGTGAGACAGATGCTGAAACCTAATTACTAGCGACTAGTCATTCACTGCATGAACGGCTTAAAAAAATCCTTTCTTTTACAAAGGAAGATGTTTTGGCTTCTGCTGAAACTCCTTTTGTGGGATATGAATTTATGAAGATTGTAAGCTACCAATGTTTTTGTGGTTTTATGATGAGTAAATTGGCTCAGTAATGCTCCAAACCCTTTAATTTGAATATTTCTGCATAGAAAATAATTGCAACATTACTTTTTAACAAATGGTCTGAGTCATACTTGCTTCCATGTATTTTTTACCCCTTCCTCTTCTTTCACCCTGAGACACTATTCTAACCCTTAGTTCTCAATGAATAATTCTGATTGATGCTTACTGAGAAAGAGAGCACCAGCGAGTAGGAAGTCTGAATAAAGATATGAGAAAATAATTTGTTCATTATCTCTTTAATAATTCTCTGGTGGTGCCAATTCCCTCCAGTCCTGTAAAACCAAGTGGCAAAGATAAAAGTATATCCCCGCTGATGAAGTCTACTGGATATGAAGAATGAATCTCATTGTGGCTGACGGCAAAAGGTTAACAAGGAAATGATTAACTTGCATACAAAAGCTCCTTCCTCTTCCTGAGCCTTTCAAGTCTTCATCACAGAAGGAAAAGACTGTGGCTGGAAAGAAGCCATTTATGATCTTCTTGCAGAAATTCTAATATTTTGCTTTAATTTACTAATGCTGTGTTCTCTTTTATTTTTAGGAACTTGTAAAGTCAACCAAATTAAGAGCAAAATGTGTAAGTAAAGTAGCTACTTTCCAGAAGTCAAGGGATCGGAAGTATCTGCAATAAATTAAACAAAATAATCAAAAATGCTTTAAAACTCTTTTCTTACTAAATATGATTCAAAACAAGTATAAAGGATACATGGACAAAAACAGGGGGGGATGGCTGGTATGGGGGTAAAAGACAGAAAACTGTACTTGAACAATTAAATTTAAATAAATAAATAAATGCAAAAAAAAAATTGTGAGGAACTATCAGTCTCCGGCCTGACACTGGTAAAACTTGCCCTGGAACAACGAAAGGTATGTCTAGCACACACATGTCTGCACCATTTCCTGTCATGGAGTTCATGTGCACGCACGTGCATGGTCTGTGTGCAGCTGTGGTGATGAATTGGTCAGTGTCATGAATATTCTCTAGGGCCACAGAGAAAGCTGACATAGATTACAACTTATTTTTGTAGGGCAGGAGAAATTTCATGTAAGTCAAATTGTTCAGTATGAACGAATATATGTTTAAATAGTGCACAGTAAAATAATGATGTATGTACCTTTCAGGAAATAATGTATATTTATTCCATTAAATTAAAAGAAATTACTTCATCAAAACATTGTTTTAATCAAACATGCTAGTATGTAACATGTCTAAAACCTGTTGACGTACGAAAACATCAAATTTGTAGAGAATTTTTGTGAGCTTATTTGAGTCAAACTGAGAACTACCAGGACTGAAGATCTCAACGGATTATGAAAATGGCAGTTTGGCAACTTTCTTTATACATTACAATCAAAAGAGAAAATGTAAGTGGGTTGCATGGACTCCATTGGTGACCTCTTAGGCAGACAGGAGAAAGCGAAGCAGGGAAGCATTTGGAATTGGATAAAACGTAAAATGGCAGACACATACTTCTTTTACGTAGCTGGGTAGGTACGGGGTAGTTAACAGATAGCAGTAACAGTGAGGGGATATGTGGTCTCCCTCTGGTGTGGTGCCTGTGCTTTGGGGGTCTGGAAAAGGGAAATCACTTTGCCATTCCAAAGGTATGTTATCTACAGATGCAAGAAGACAATAGACAGGCTCAAGTAAGGTGAAGGTCGACTTTTGTCAGGGAAGATGCTTACCTGCCACAAACTGCTTTTAATTCATGTTTTGTTTTGTTTTTCAGGCCATCCTATGTGCTTTCATTAGGTTTCTGAGTGTGTAAGGCTGCCATGCAGGCCTGCCCTGAGCTCCTCAGGTTTAATATGAGGCCCTTTTCTTGCACAAATCCCAAATGCCTTGAGAACTAGGTATAAATGTCATGTAAGTGGATGAAGCTGTATAAGTCAATTGTAAGTGAGATTCAATATGAAGCACTATTCTAGTTTCTCACTGGAAGAATGTACCTCTTCCAGGATATTAAAATTCATCTTTAAAACCATCTGCTGGCCCTCACAGGTCTGCTGCCAGGTACGTTCCCCGACCCCTAAGTATGCTATCCCTGAAGTATCACGTGACCCTGCTTTCTGGCTGTGAAATGTAATGTTGGAATAACTTAAGTGTACTTAGGACATAAAAGTCCATTCTAGTTGTCATAGTCATAAGTTGTGTCGATTAGTTGTATTTTAAGTGGTACCTAGTTTGCAAAAAATCACTATAAACATATAGAGCATTAATTATTTTGATAACTCTCTTTGGCCCTTACCTTATTCTCTCCCATTCTTGAAGCACATCTCTGCACACGTACTAATGCCAATGTATTTACCTTCCCCTGTTACTGCTGAATTCTTTCATTAGGGCATATTTTGTAAGGTATAATTACCATATAATCTCCTAACAAGTTCATGACAAATATTTCACTGATAGATTTTTCTTCTAGGTCCTGCCATTTGAAATGTTTGATACTAGAAGATTGGTTTGATCTTCAGTATGTTTCAGAAACTTTCACCCAAGTTCATATCATTATTTGCAAAAGTGCTCTCAGCATTGGGACTCCAAGATGGAACGGAAGCAAGCCTAATGAGTCCTTTTGGGGTTTACAGAAGCAATCACAAACTTGGAAGGAACAAGAGGCAGTAAACTGATTGATGGTCCCTGCACACTGCTGCACACAGCACACCCATGAGGAGCACATGCGTGTACATTCTTTTAAATATGTGCGAGGCTTTTGGTGACTATGTAGATTATATGTCAAATGCTCTCCAGGAACAGTAATTAATAAATACCAATGACTACATGTAAACAGTATTTATATAAAGTAGATATCTTGCACTGTCTCTGAAAATAAACTGATTTAGTTACTACTTAAATATAATTATAAAACAGATTTTGTTCTCACGAGAACTAGTTCTTCTTCTACTAGATAACTTTCTATATATTTTGCCACACGCCAAACTCTATCCCCCAAAGCAGTTATGTGTCACCCTGTCCCAAAGCTCTCCTAAATAAGAATGAAACCAAAAGTTTAAAAGTCTCTGAGTAGTGTATATTAGGAAATATCAGCAGCATTCCCAGTGAATAGACAGCTCAATGAAAAGCAGCTACTATTTTCACAGTGTGTCTTGATCAATTTAGGATTCCAGGTCCTGGGAGCCCAGATTCATGGCCATCTGTCAGTGCTGAGAGACACGCACTTAAATATCAGATGTGCAGCGGAGCTAACGTTCCCACATGGGAACCAGGCAGTCGCTCCCTCCTGATTTCCACCCCTCAGCAAGTGCAACACATTCCCCAGCTTGGCTGTCCAAAACACAGAGAGAGCGGCAAGGAGGAAGGAGACAAGATGGTAATGTAAGACAGAGCTAATAAAAGAACCAAATGAATCACAAGCAATCTGGCAAGCAGTGATCAGGCCTATTGTGCCTCCAGTTCACTGCTCCAGAGACAGAAAAGCCTTATCTTTCCCTAAAGAGAAAATGGTTTCTGCCCCTAAAAGCTTGCAGATATTACCACAAGATTCCCCTTACCTGTCCTTAGCATATAAATGAAGGACGTTCGTGTGGTCTTATATAATTTCAACAGACTATTCTTGCAAATGATATGTATTCTTATATACATATATAAAAATATGTATTTCTCTTCTTTTCGTAAAATTAAATTATTATGCCAATGGCCTCAGGCACATAATTTTATTTACAAATAAAGTAATCCCTTTACTCCATAATTTAATATGAAATATTTATCTTTTGCATTTTATGGTAACACACTTAAGAAAATACAGATATTGCTTTTATTTTCTTACTGTTTGCAGATATGACATTTGATAGCAGCCCTCGAGCATTTGCTTCAGGAGTAAGCAGTGTGCCTGGTTGCCAGGGTGGGAGGGTTGGAAAAAAAGGCTCTTTTCCTTAAAATTCTTCAGCAAAAGATTTGATACAGTTTTAAAGTTTCTTTATCTTTAAGAGTACATATGTAAGCATAAAAACACACACAGTACAAAATCCTACAAATATTCAGTGAAGATACCCAGACTGGAGTAAACTTGATCTACTTGCCATATAATCATAAGCACAGACTGAAAACCACAGTGTGGATTTAAATGTCTTATCAGCTGAGTTATAAATTTTTCTGAGGTAAAAGTGCTTTCCATATCTGTTACTTACTTAAAATCAAGGCTAAATGTTTTCTCTACATCCTAAGTGCTTTCTAGCTTTTGATACATACAACACTTAAAGACATTAGAGAAAGATCTTAAATCACAAACAATCCTATTAAGTAGAACTTTGCATATATACTTTATTAAAAGACAAAAACATTCTCTTCCTACCCTTTTCTTTTCTTTAAAAGATATTTACTAAGCTGCTGCATGTGCCAGACACGGTTCTAGGAACTTGTAAGGCAACAGTGAACAAAACAATGATTCCTGTCCTTGTGGAGCTGACAATCCAGTCAACAAGCGAGCGTCTCATGGATACCTGCTGTGTGACCTGAGCAAGGCACTTAACCTCTCTGTACTCCAGTCTCCTCACCTGCAAAATGGGATATTAATCCTCTCTACCCCACAGGGTTTTGATGAATATTAAATGAGTTAATATGTATAAAGCACCTTACACAGAGGAAGTCCTATAGTATAAACATTAATTTTATCATTTTGTTCTAATTTATGTCAATGTAAATGTGTACAAAGATAAAAATATTAAGCTGAACCATTTGAAATTGACATTATTGTAGGCAATTGTAAGCCTTCAGTTCAATTTATAATTTAAGACAGTAGTTCTTATCTGTGCCTATACATTGTAATTACCTGCGGAAACTTTTAAAACTACCAGTTCCAGAGCCCACCCCAGATCTCCTAAGTCACAATTTTGTAGGTGAGTTGTGGGTGTCATTTTTTTTTAAATTACCAGGTGATTGCAATGGGCAGCCATAGATGAGAATTATGGGAAGTGTGAGAAAATTGGCCTGTGATGCCAAAGGCAGCAGACAGAAAGAAGAACTGGTCAATGATGTCAAATGCTACACAGAAGTCATGTAAAAGCAAAACTGCCTTATCATTTTGAGGGAGGCATATTCACTTGGTTGTTCCTTGAGTCCATGACTGTCTCTACTGGAAAATACAGCAACTCTGCTTTTGTTTCTGCCCCATTTCTTACTGACACTCAGAAGTGGTCCAGGGCATAGACTTCAGGGAGTCAGTTGTCAGAAAGGTCATCGTTATAGCAAAGCATGAGTAAACAAATTTAAACTTTAAAGTTTTTAATAGAAAATAAAATATATTTAAGTTTTTATTATGATTTCTCTGTGTATCATAGCTAAAAGTACAAAATAAAAATGCAGCATATTTCTAAAATTCAGACACACAGGAGTTGGTTGTAATCCAAAACTCATGTCAAACATGTCAACATCTACTAGTCCATGAGAAATGTTTGAGAGTTGGTTATTTCAGTGTTTTGAAAGTATGGAAATATGGTTTTCACAGTATAATGGGTCATTTTAAGGACATCTTTATAATGTAATCTGTTCATCATTAGTAATACGGAGTGTTTATCGGAACCATGTAATTGGTAAATCGACCTGGGAAAAAGTCCTCCAGATACCTGATAAGCCTCAGCCGCTAGTCTTCTCTTCAACAGTTTTAACACGAAGATATGACTCTATAAAGTAAGCTTATAAAATCTGTGAGTGATGGGGAAAGCCTGAAGGGAACAAAATTTGTATGATAGATCCACGTAGGCCTTGACATATGTGAATTATAAGCTACATCTAAGATGATAAAGTGAAATAATAAAATAAGTGCCCATCTGATCTCTTTGATCGACTAAAAGCCTATTCTCTATGCTCATAGAGCACTTTGTGCATATTTGAATTTCAGATGCATGTTAAAATAATACATTACATGACACAACCCCACAGTATTTTGAAATTATGAGTTTATCTGCTACTTTCCCAGCACAGGTGCCCTTTCATCCTTGCACCTTATCTAGCAGAGTACCTAGCAGCACATAGAAACATTTTTTGCAGAGCTAGGCAGAAATATAGCTTCATGTACTACCACAGCAACAAACAACAATTTAAATGGAATAAAAAGGTGACATGAGCCAATAAGAGAAAGTGTAAAACGGATGTGAGGAAAGGAATGTGATAGCCACCTTCAAATATTTGACAAACTGTCACTTAGAAGAGGGATGGAGCCATTCTTCATGATTACGAGGTAGTAGAATGAGTTGGTGTGTGGAACTTTCCAAGACAAAGATAAGCATCTTAGATCAAGAGAAGTAACAAAAAACCTTAGAAATGAAATGTATGGCTATGTCTTATTTTGAATTTCCTAGCCATGATGTTTTCAAATTGGTATTAGTAAACCACATATTAAAGAGGGGAATTGTCCATTATCCCTTTATTAAATAATGTTCTCTACTATGTTCTGGGTAGAGTGTTATGCTCTAAGAATAAACAGCTTATGGCTCAAGAAATTTACCCTTTGCCCTGATAGTGGTGGTTCAGTTGCTTGAGGGTCATCCCTCAAAGTGCAAGCTGATTGGTTCAATTTTGGGTCAGGGCACGTATGAGAGACAACCGACCAACATTTCTCTCTCCCATTGATGTTTCTCTCCCTCTCTTTCTCTCTCCTTTATTTATTTATAAATAAATAAAATAGTTTAAAATAGTTCACCATTTAATAGGAGATACAAGCAAGTAAATAGGAATAACAATCATTTTGTGGGAAAATGCTGCAGTGTACAATAATGAAAGCACATAGAAAAGATAATTTCTTGTTGGGAAACAAAAAAAAATCCTTTCCCTGGCTCTCTAATTTAAACAAAATTAAGGTAGATAATCTTCAATTACTTTGAAACTCTGGTATGGCTAGTTCCACACACCTCCCAGAAGTGCAAAGCACTGGAAGAATTGGGCTACTTACCTTGGAATCACTTGGAGTTGTGAAGACTTTTTCCCCTGAGTGGTAGCCCCCTGTAAGACACATCTGTCACTTCTTCCTCGGCCACACTGTCACTACAGTTTTTATCATATATACACATACATGAAAAATGTGACTATTTCTACTGTCTTTAATTATGTTGATTAGTGCGTGAAAGACACTATTCTGATAATACACTAGCTTTTAGTTTTCTATTTCTAATGTACTGTTACCTCTGAAAAGAGCAAAAATTTGAACTTGGCATTTACAAATGCAAAGGCATTACCAAAACAAATAATTCAACTCAGATGACTATCTAATGGTAATTCTTACATGGGAGGCAGTTGCAAAAACGTAATATACACATGTACCCTATTTTTTAATTTTTGAATGTTTTTGTCATTAGTGATTGTCATTTGGTTTTAATGAGGATTGTAAAACATGGTGTATTTTGATTTCTATTTCTAAAATATTAAAATTTAAAACAATGTGTCTTAGAATTTCTTTTAAAATATGGAAAAGGCTAACAAATATCTCTTTTTTTCCTTTGTATAATTTTAAACTAGAACAACATATTTTACTAAAAATATGAACCAAAGATTAAAATTTAAAAACCTATGGCTTTTTTTACATATGCATTTAGTAAACAAGTAAATGTATACATGAACATACAGAGAGGACATTGAGGTCAAATTAAAATTTTCTAAATTTAAGAATAAACCCTTAAAAATGTACAAAATCCATTAAATCAGCATATGCTAAAGACATATTTCTATTTGAATTTGATTAAATAGAATATTTAAAATAAAATTATTATCCCTTCTATAATGAGTTCAGTTTTTATATGAGCTTAAATGGCAATTGTCGTATTGCTTCTTAAGCCTCCTCAGATTGTTATAATGTATAAGCTAGCTCCTTGGATTTATCACTTTCAAAATTGCAGTGAAAGTTTCAGGACACTGTATGAGAAGATAGGCCCTCTGATGTAGTAACTAACTGATTTTTCAGATATGTCTGACATACTCCTCCACCGCCCTGCAATGTGAGGAATCCAACAACTCTACAATACCCAGAACAACCCCGGGAACAGGACATGAATATTCAATAATGATGTGTTACATAATCCATTCACTTTGCCCCCTCCTTATTTGCGGCTTCACTTTCATCAGAAACATGGAAACTACTATCATAAGCTCTGCTCCTTATGGTGCACAGGTATTTTTAACTCTTGTCATTTTATTATTTCAGATCTGTATTCTGACTGGTAGCATTGTCCTGCTTTTTGTAAGCAATTACTATGTATCTAGGGGCAATGCATCCACTGCTGCGGGAGAGGGGGAAAGAGAAAACCTGTCAGAACATCACCAAAAGCCCAGCAAAAAGTTAGAACACATGCACAAAAAGATAAAATAGTTTCACTACTGTGCTGGGGGAAAAAATTTTAAAAAGAAAAAGATAGAAAAAAGTAAAATTGCAGCTCAAGAATGAAATAAGAGTAAAAACAGCAAAATGAAATAAGAAATGAGAGAATTAGAAAAAAACAGGTTCTGAATATATAAAACTGAAGATGAATAATGAACAGTACTAGTAGGACAAGGCACATTTCATGATAACTAATCAGAATTTAAAAATTAATAATTACATGAGCTTTATAATTAGGCTAGACATATTAAATAATTCCAGCTCTGTATTCCTGTGCCCTTTGTTAATGCCCAAATATAATGTAACATAAGTAAATTATTAGGCATTAAATATCCAATATGGTGCATAGGTAGATAATAAGTCAAGATATGCATGTCAGTTTTTTTACCTACTACGTAATGAATACTCTAGAGTATGTATGTGGTTAAGAACAAGGAAGTTATACTTTCACAGACAACAATGCCTCTCAGATGATGTATGACTAAAAGGGTAAAACCAGCTAGTTAGTGTCATGCATAATGATAAAAAAAGGAAAATTATAGGATCATATAACTATCAAATACAAAATTTAAAATATAATATGGAAATATATTAATAAAAGATATTAGTAAGACAATACCCATTTACAAAATGCTTTAGGATACATACATTGATTCTAATCAATACAAACTTGAAAATTTCCAGTTATGTAATTAAATTGGGCCATAAAGTTTGACAAAAAAAGAAACAAAAATTACAAAGATATATACACACACATATATATATAAATCCAGTGAAAATGCTATGCTATCTGGATTGTCTTTACATGTGGGGTAATTAACGTTGATATTATATTTACCATATTTATCTCTCTCCATTGTATACACACAAACCTCACGTCCTAAAGAACCCAGTTCAAGATTGTTCAGCCTTTCATTTTAGTTATCTTTTCTCTGATAGTGAATTATGTTACAGATGTAAAAATAAGCATCATATTTCCTAGCAAAACATGAAACAATATGTTCATTTTTTTATTTACAAAATTATCCAAACATAAAAAGATTAGTCCAGAAAATCTAATCATAAAGTGATCAAAATCAAAACTGAACCCTTTTAAGTTCAGTTTTTTGGAATTATTGGTATGAATCTTTAAAATTAGTTCACAATTATTGGGTGCACAAAAAAGTAAAGTCAACGTAGATGACTTCCTTCCCAAAGTGTTGCTGCTGCTGCTGTCGTCCGCGTCTTCTTTAGCGTGCAACTAACCTCAGGCCTTTGTTGTGAATTTTGTTATCAAGTGACAGCGGTCTAATAAAAGAGAGATCCTAAAGTTGGGATCTCTGCAAATTCCTTCTAAATTTTGAAGCAAATTGTTATCTAAAATAATTTGCTTCATTCCTGCAAGGACAGAGAGATGTATCAAAGATAGAAAGACCATGCACACACACACACACACACACACACACATTCTCATATATAAAAGCACCCCCAACATATTAGAGGTAGACCTTTACTCATTCCATATAAAAATAATAATCATTTTAATATATAATATATGTACTTTATTATATATGTAATTAATCAAAGGCAGTGCAAATATTTCTTCCAAATATTATATTATGTTCTTAATAATTATAATCAGGTCTAATTAAGAAGCATTGGGCACTCAATGGACATTAAATAAAGTTCAAATAACTGAATTACCAAACATAAAATGTGCATTTTATCCTATCCTTTGGAAACTTATATTTACTTATTCATCTCTTTAGCATAGTTCTTACCTCCGAGTTAATATTTAATACAGGAGCACCCTTTCTCCCTGATTTGTGCTTTATTTCTTCCATGCACACATTACCGATACTGGCACATAACACCATCTTATCCCCCATTGACATGATCTCTAAGGGTTCTAGGACTTCTTGGCAGATGAATTAATAAATGGAATCACTAATTCATAACTAACTTGACTTTGTGATATCCTGCTGATCCAATGAAGCAAATGAAGTTTCCCACATCCTCCTCTTCCAAAATACCACGTTCATCTGCCACCCACAGGGAGCAGAACATACAAGGTAGGAGGACAGACTCTGTTGATCGCCTTTGAGAACCTTCTTCAACATTCTATGATCTGACCATGTGCCTCTTGGAGTGTCATACGTGGAGAGTTCTAAATGATATAATGTTATATCGAATACGAAAACACACGTTCTTTATTTTTATCACACCCATTTTCTAAATCACTGTGTTTATAACCAGTCTCAAGATATCAGGTACCTAGACCTTCTCTTTGGTTTTCACATTTTTTTTCCATTTAATGCAAAAGAAGAATATTGTGCAATCCAGGGTCTATCAAAGTTAGTTGACCTTTAATAATGACACATTGCCAGAAGCCTGCCAGGATATAGGAGAAAGGGCGAATTTAACGAGCAGTTTATTTCACAAGTTGGGACCCACAGAGCCTACTTCCAGTCTAAATAAAGCCCCCAAATATTATTCAAATGCATGATTCAAACACCACAACCTTTACATAGAAATAGTCTATCTGAATAAAGTTGGAAAAATATTTATATCACTGTTGTATATAATCTTTACAGCAAACTGTGAGGTACTCAGAAAAGGAATTTGCATTTTAAAAACACAAAAGATAAAGTTTAAAAAGTGTAAGTAATTAGACCAAGACATACGTTTTCTAATCATCAATACTTATTGTTTCTTCTCCATAGGATCCTTGGGGTTTACAGTCCATGGGAGGAGTCAATCATGTAACTAATTACTTCATTAAATATTTGATTATGTGAGTGATAACTGTTATGAAGGGGACGTTCAGGTTACAGTGAGTATAGTTAATAGGGAGACCTTTATCTAGTGGTGACTTAAAAGAATACCTCCTATGTAAATTACTTGTGAACCGACTGAACTTATCTGATAAAGGATGAAGTGACAGATAAAGGGAAATGGTGTAGAAAAACCAGCTTGTGCTGACACCCTGAGATGGGAAGGAGCATGGTGTGATGGGCTGATAGGACAGAGAGCGGTTGGAAGAAAGGTGCTATGTGAGGACTGGGAGCAGACAAGACAGATCACACAGGGTGTGGTAGACTATATTCAGGACTCTGATCTTAATTCTAATGCCTATAAGATGTCATGAACAGTTTTGAGCAGTAAAATTTGCATGTTAAACCTGAATGTTAAAAGCATTACTGTGGTTGCAGTGTACGAGGCCGGGAGATCTCTCAAGAATCTTTTACAGTCATTTAGACAAGACAGTAGTTTCTTGAGTTTGATTGATATCAGAGATGCAAATGGGACTGATTTGATATAAAGAAAGCAAAATTTGAAAAGACAGGGATCATTCTGGATGACAGAAAGAAATATCAAAATGACCTTAAATTTTCATGATTGTATAACATGAATAGTGGCAGTACTAATTATTTGGGATCTTGCTCCTGCATGAACAAGACTGCATTAGGACATATTGAGACTGGTTGCTGTTGTGACCTCCAAGATTGGGATGGGAGTAATAAAGCTGGAGTTGGAGAAGAAGTGTGGGCTAGAAATATAAACGTGCAAGTCGTCAGCCTGTAGACGGTACAGGAACCTGCCTGTTCAATGTGGGGAAAATATAAAGCCCCAACATTTAAAAGCTAGTCACAGGTGAGCCAGCAAAGGAAGCTCAGATGGTACAGCCCACAGAGGCTACAGGAAATACAGGAGAGTATTGATAGCATTGCAAACCAAGGGAGAATTCTTTTTTAGAAAGAAGAAATGCTTAACATTTATTATGCAATGACAAATAAGTTATTGGAATCTTTTGTTTACATTCAGATCACATTCTGCCAAAGGAGGTAAAAAAAAAAACCCCACAAATGATTCACACAAGAAGAATACAAATAGAGTATAAGAAAGAATGCTCAGCTACAACTATATCTCTATTCTTTTTAAAAAACATAAAATGCTATTTTTCATTTATACTAGCAAAAGACAAGTGTTGGCAAGGTTGCCAGAAAAGCAATAAATTCATTAGTATTGTCATTAAAATAATTGGTAAATACACATCAAAAGCCTGGAAATGCATGGATGCCCATTGACAGTCCCACTGGTGCATGGAAATAATTTAAAAATCCCCAAACAGCAATAACTAGAAATAATTTTGTTGGAGACTAACCCACGTAATGTTTACAACAAAGCAGTAACATATGCAGTGCTATTTTGCTGATGAGCAAACTGGGGCACAGATGGTTAAGGAACTTTCTTCAAGCTGCATGTGAGTAAATGGCAGAGCAAAGAGAAACGGGCAGTTTAAAGTAAAAACCTGCACTGTGTGATTCTGCCATCCCCTTCTGATCCAAAGTTTTCTTTTGTGCCTCACATTCAGGGGGATGCCTTCCATTTTGCCCTATTAGTCCTACGTCAGATTTATCTTTTTCCTGAAACTATGTAGGATATACAAATATTGGATGGTTTCAGAAAATAAGAAAAAGAATGAATTCATGAATCTTAAAAACTAATAAATAAACTTTGCACACTGCCACTGCAACCGCACCACCACATATTTTAAAAGCTCACCAAGTAGTTTTCACGGCATCATTCACTTCCCTAGAAACCTCACATCCAGCTGAATCTGAACATCTGTTGGGCATCTTCAAATACAGGGACCGGCACAAACAACACCCCCTTTTATTACAAAATCTTTCATTACAAAATCATTAGCATGTAATTCTGTAACATAACAATATCACACTCAACCACACCATGTGACATTTTAGGTGAAATGTTCAAATTGAAATTATAAATTATTATGCATTTTTACCCTACCAACCACACTTAAGCAGGCGTTACTTCTGCCAGACCCTGTATATGAAACACTGCGCTAGATCCAATGGAAATAAAGATTATTTCTTTATGATCCTATATTCAAAGAGCTCACAGTCCTCAGAGGGAGGCAAATTAGAACTAACTGTGCATGCATTTTGTAATGCTATCTATAACTATACAATAGAATCAGTACCATGATAAAAATTTTGCACAGGGTGCATGAGGACCAAAAAAAAAAAAGATTAGTTAGTCGACTGTGTTTGTCTAGGAAGGTGGAGATGATACCTGAATTGAGTCCTGGAGCATCACTGCATACTATGTAAGTGAAGGTTAGAAGAGGCAAAGACACTCAAGGATAGGGGGATGGCGTGGTGGTACATGAGTATGGTGTGCATGCATGTGCGTATGTGTGTGCATATCTTGAGGGTGGCAGTGGGAGGGCGCAATGGAGAGGAGATGGTCTAACAATTACCTGAAAAAGTGTCCTTGATTTTCCTACGATACTATCTGAATGCATTGTCCTAGGTAATTCATCCTTACTTACTACTGGATAAATTACCTATTGTTCAGAACTTAAAATATCAAATTTTGAATGCATATTAATTTCAACAAGATTATCCCTGTCCTAAATTATATGAAAAGCCTGATTCAGTGACCTCTATTTCCTACCATGCATCTGTTAGCACTCCAAAAATGCTCTTCTTCTTCCCAGAAGTGAAATGTTCATGTTAGCCCCCTGCCTCAGGAGGTTAACCCACTTCTCCATATAAATTATTTGTTGGCCTTATCAGCTATTCTCTTAAATTAATTTGAATAGTGGCATTATCTCTTTAAAATGTCCTAGTCCATATCTAATGAACAACTGCGCTTCAACTCAAAATATTAATCCTGGACATAGGTTTATCCTTTTATAGACTATAAAATACGTATAATGTCAGTCGACACTTAAAATAGCATTATAATAAAAGCAAGGTAGCTATTATGCCATTTTTAAGATGAAGTTAATGAACTTCAAAAATTAATTGACTTATTCAAAGTCAGAGAGTCCTTGGCACGATAAATAGTAAAGCTGATTTTATTTATGCCTTAGTGGGAGCAGTTTTATTCCTGACACCCTCCACCTAAAGGCAGGCTCCGTGATTCTGTTACTGAAGCAAGCAAAAGGTGTATGTATTTCAGAATCTTTTAATTACTTCTTCACATTACACCAAATGGGCAGCCTCCTACTCTAGCTACATGAACAGATCTGTGTTCCCTACCTCTGTCTTGGGGGTGACATTCACAGAAGTTGACACTTAAGTGTCTTATTAACAATCATCTAGTTTGCAAAGAGTTGATAACTTTAACCTTAAAAATGAAACCCGTTTCCAAAGACATAATGTAATTTTTAGCTGCACCAATACCTTATTACTTTTATTTATGGACAAAAGTTGTGGTAGTTTTTTTTGCCAGTTTTTTTCCCCTTAAATCATTTTGTCCTTGCCTTTCACTCACAGTGATTGAAAGAAATTTTTGACAGGTAAACAGAACCCTGGGATGCAAAGCCGTGGAAAATGTCAGAGTGGTCACCAGTCAGTTAACAAGAAAAAAGACAGAGGCACTGGGCCCATTGGCAATATGTGGGCACAGCAAGCTGCCTACAGAGAATATCTCGCTGCCCCTTCCACCCTTAGGCAACTCTACCAAGAATAGCTTCATTTAAAATGGCTTGTTCTCATTACTCCCATAGGACCAAAATCAAACTCATACACCTGCCCTCCCATCATCCTAAATTTTTCTTCTTTATTCTCCATTTCAGTTAATTACATTACCATTGTCAACCCATAATACAAAACTTCTTCATGGCACATTACCGTTCCCTCTTTTTCTCTTGTGCTAAATGATCTTCAAATGAGTTTCTCCATGCCTTTCCGTGGTTGTGATCTCAGCTCAGGACCTGTACATCCCCACTGGGATTACTATGACACCCTAACATGGGCCGGCTGAGTCATGTTTCTTTTCCACCTCACCTCTACCTTGCCACCTCAGTTATCTTTGACAACACAGATCTTTTCATGAAGTCCCGTCTTTCAAAGTTGCTGGTGGTTCCCCAATGTGGACACAATAAATCTTGAACTCCTTATAAGTTTGGGTTGTTTCAGTTAATTTGTTTTTTGGGTTTTGTTGCTATTTTGTGACCTGGCCCCTACCACGTCTCTAAAAACAGAGTTACCTGTATTAATTGCACACACACACACATGCTAGAGGAAACATTTCTGGCCTTAGTGTGAGTCTATGTATGACAGCTTCACTTAGAGGGACTTAGAAGGCTATCTATACGCTCAGATTTCAGAGATATAACTTATCTTTCCTTTTTGACAAAAGTTAGCTCATCTTAAGCTGTTGTTAAGAGATATATCTATTTAAGGATAGTAATAGATACAGCCAGATTGGTCTTCCCTTTAACAAACGAGTTGGCTTATTTAACTGTAAAACAAAATTAAGTAAGTTTCTTGTCTCACCGTCAGAAACTGTCATACGGCAACTTGCATTTTGCAATTTCAAAGGAAGGGTTTAGGCTGCGTCCTCCCCAAGCATTTTTGGGGTTGGCAATACTGTGTTCCCAGAACATGCTTACTTAACATCCTTCAAACTCATGACAGAGTTTGGCAAATGCTGTTGTACACCCTATACACATTAAGTTTCCTATAATTTCGCAGGAGGATTGAGTAGGGGGAAATGAATGGAAGCGATAAAGGAGAAAACACAGAAAAAAGCTTGGGATCCTGGAGTGTGTGTGTTTGAGGCCAGAAAGGTGCAGTAGGTTGGAAAGGGGGCAGTGACTGAACACAGAAAATAGGACTTAAGCACCTAAATTAAAACTTCATCAATTTCTTGTATGCCTCCTTTCCTGGATGATTAACTGAAATATGCTAAGTATTGATGAAACATTGTTTAGAATAGATGAATATTGTATAATAAGTGAAAGTCAAATGACAAGTTCTCCTCCTTAGAGAGCAGCTTTTTGACACTGTAAAGAAATGAATCCATTAAGCATGGACATAAGAACTATGGTTTTAAAATATTCTTGCAATCAATAAGATCATAGCAGCTCTATAAGAATTAGGCATTAATAGTTGAATGTAAATTAAATTTATTATGTGCAGTCTCTATCAAATTTTCTGTCCTGCTTCTTTGGAAATTTGCTTATAAATGTCAATATTATTTACATAAACAAATATGTTTAGTATTTTTAAAATAAGCAGATCAAAGGAATTAGGTGAGACATTTGAGCATTATTAAAACACCTCACAGCATTCCATGTTCTACCATTTCCAAGTTAACTCCAGGGAGAAAAATGTACATATAGTACAGTTAGCTTCTTGAAAATAGACTGAAAGTAAAAACCGAAGTAAATTTGTGACATGCAAATTAAATTAGAGGTCAGTGGGAATAGACTTGGGCTTAATGTTAAAGCAGAATAAAGGACAAACATCATCATCATTTAGGGAATAGTTAAAAAAAAGGGCTCCGGAGTGTGGACTGTGGACACACATTGCAGATGCACCAACCACCGAGCATAGTGGCCCTCTGCGGTACGGCAGTCCAGAGAGCTGTCTCAGCCACTGCTGGCAACCTGCATTTCCAGAGGATTGAGGGAAACCCACCAGGAGCCGAAAATGCCAAAATCAATCAATGTCTCAGTTACTACCATGGATGCGGAGCTGGAGTTCATCATCCAGCCAAATGCAATAGGAAAACAACTTTTTGATCAGGTGGTTGAGACTATCAACCTTTAAAAAGTGTGTTTCTTTGACCTCCAGCATGTAGATAATAAAGAATTTCCTACTTGGCTGAAACTAGATTTTAAAATGTTGGCCCAGGAGATCAGGAAGAAGAATCCTCTCCAGCTCAAGATCAGGGCCCAGTTCTACCCTGAAGATGTGTCTGAGTAGCTCATCCAGGACATCAAGCAGAAGCTTTTCTTCCTCCAAGGGGAGGAGGACATTCTTAGACATGAAATTTACCGCCCTCCTGAGGCCACGGTACTCCTTGGCTTCCACAAAGTGCAAGCCAACTTGGAGATTATAACAAAGAAATGCACAAGTCCAGGTACCCCAGCTCAGAGCAGCTGATCCCCCAAAGAGTCTGGGACCAGCACAAGCCTACCAAAGATCAGCGGGAGGATGGGATCCAGGACTGGCACGCTGAGCACCGCAGGATGCTCAAAGATAGTGCTATGTTGGAGTATCTGGAAATTGCTCAAGACCTGGAAATGCACAAAAATAACTATTTTGAGATTTAAAAATAAGAAAGGAATAAACCTTTAGTTTAGAGTGGATGTCCTTGGACTAAATATTTATGAGAAAAATGATAAGTTGGCTCCAGAGATTCGCTTTTGTGGAACGAAATCAGAAACATCTCTTTCAATAGCAAAAGAAGGCACCTGACTTCATTTTTTATGTCCTTCGCCTCCACATCAAGAAGTGGGCCCTGCAGTTCTGCCTGGGGAACCACAAGCTGTTCATGTGTGGTAGGAAGCCTGACACCACCGAGGTGCAGCAGAGGAAGACCCAGGTCTGAGAGGAGAAGCAGCAGATGCAGGAGGAGTAGCAGTAGCTAGAAACAGAAAGGAAGAGGGAAACCAAAGTAAGAGAGAAACCATGGAGACAGAGAGAGAGCATATGATGCCAGACAAGGAGGAGCTGATACCCAGGCTCTAGGACTACAAACAGAAAACAACAAGGCTGAGAAAGGGCTCCCCAACCAGGTGCAGAGGACCCTGCAGTTGGAGGAGGAGAGGAAGCATGTGCAGGAAGAGGCTGACCACCTGGAGGCAGACCACACAGCCTAGCTGCACGCCAAGGAGAAGCTCAAGGGGCAGGCGATGGATCCGATGAAGTGCCAGGAACAGCTGGCTGTGGGGCTCTCAGAGCACACAGCCAAGATCGCCCTACTAGCCAACATGCGCAGGCGCAAGAACAACCAGGTCAAGGAGTGGCAATAAAGGGCCAAGGAAGCCCTGGATCATCTGGTGAAGACCAAGGAGGAGCTGCACGTGGCAATGACAGCCTCCCACTTCCACCACCCCAGACCCCCACATGTAAGAGGCAGTGGGCTACCATGTCCAGAAGAACCTGCTATAGGAAGGCTAGAGTACACTGGCTACAGAGCTGAGCTGTCCATCAAGGACATCGTGGACCACCACAGCGAGGAGAAGCAGACCACCGAGGCCGAGTAGAAAGAGTGAGTGCAGCCGCAGCTGATGATTCTGTCCAGTGAGCTGTACCAGACCAGAAACGAGAACAAGAGGACCCACAATGACAGCATCCACAATGAGAACAGGAAGCAAGGCTGAGACAAGTACAAGATGCTGCGGCAGATCCAGCAGGGCAAAACTCAGCAGCGCATCCAAGAACTCAAGGCCATGTGGAGGCCAGGCAGGGTCTGGGCAGGACTGGGCCTTGACCCTGGGACCTGCAGAGGGTCACACACAGAGTCTGACATTTTTGTTGTTCTCTAAATCTACACTCCCCTCAATCCCCCGACCTTACTCCAGTTCCTTTAGAAAGAGAGTAGCTCTTTCAGTGGGAACATTCTAGGGCTGGGACCAGTGGAAGCTTCCCTATTTTTTTTTCCCATTAGTACCATAGTGCCAAATGGGCCTGGTTAGTATTAGTTAGTATTAGTATTAGTATTAGTATTAGTATTAGTATTAGTATTAGTATTAGTATTAGTGTTATTGATCACTTCCTGTCTTGTTCTTGGAGCAGGACTGACTAGACTAAGCGAAGAGATGCTTGCAAAGTCAGAGTAACAAACTACATGCTGGCACATGTGATACAGAAAACCACATCGTGGCTTCTGTTCTGTGCCATACTTTTTCTATATTTGAAATTTGCTCTGATTGATTGATTTGTACTTGATTTCTATGAAACATGCATCTTTGTATATTTATGGTTTTTGAGGAGTGAAAATTATTGAAAACTGGGTCTAAAGTGCATGTGCAAACACAGTGATGTCCTCCCTCAATCAACCAAATCTTTCAGGACGAACAACACAGGAGAACACGCTGCTCTTGGATAAATGTTTCTTATTTATTTGTTTTTTAACAGTCAGAGGACCACATTGCTGGACTTAACACACCTAATTAATTTCAGCTATGGCATATAGCATTGATATATAAGCAATAATATGGGTTCATAACATTAAAAAAGAGAAAGTTTTATTTTGTTACCTTTCACAGAATAATAAGAGAGTTACATACTGTTTTTTAAAAATGCTCTGAATTCTCTACTTCAAGGAACTTGAGTAAATTTTGGCAATTTCAGGTTTAACATTCCAGAAATAACTCAGCCCTCATTATTTTCTCTTTCACTGCTTTTAAGGAGAATTTAGGTCCAAGTCGAGTCTGAGTCCGTTGTGGTGATTGTCGACAAGTAAACCTCTGCCCACATTTCATCCTTCATGAAAAATAGACGAGTACAGGGCAAGAAAATTGACACTCTTACGGAGACAAGAATTTGTTAGCACCTGTATTTGCATTTTAAAATTACTTTTGAAGAAATGATAATGGACTTTCTACATTCTTCCCAAGACACTGAAGATGGCATTATGGGGAGGCCCATCTTTGCTCTCCCACATCCCTAATAACTATAACTACATATGCATGTCCTTCTTGACTCTTATATTGGAGCAGTCAGCCCTTTGGATAGCAAACAAATGCTAACAGAAAATGATGCCAATTAAACACCACTTTGAAAATGACCCTTTAATTTTTGTGTTGTCTTTTATTATCAAGAAATATTTGTTCAGAACAGCCTGAAAGTACTATAGCAATAAGGATTTTATGTTTATATCACTCGTAGCATTGCAAAGTCGATATGTGAAATGCTTCTCCCACTGATTTTATTTTTCTTTGTATGGCTTATGACAATTCCCCTAATTTGGTTAAAGTCACATTTATTTGCATCAGAGCAATCTTTGAAAGATAAGGAAAAGTTCTGTAGAAATCTCAGGGCACAAAGACAGAAGGAAGGAACTCGGCACTGCCGTGCCCTTCAGGGCAGGGAACACATAGAATGTGCCTCAGGTCTAGTGCAAGGCTTCACGGCTGGTGGGGAAGACCATGACTGAGAGTTCGGCTGCTTCTCAGCACTGGGTGACATTTGAAAATGGATTTCTGCAGCCTTGCTCATTGTGCCCTTCATATTTCAATTGGGCTCTCCCTTTTTTTCTCCCAAAACTGCTCAGAAAAGTTTGTGGGTCACATTCAGGCTGTTGCTGTCCCTGGTGCTTCCTACAGACACAAAACTTGGGGAGGACCATATGCTCAGCAGTCTCTGCCTTTCCTGGGTACCAATGAGGTATAGAAGATCATTCTGAAAGTGAATTCCTTAAGTCTCTGAGGATGAATCTATGACATGGTGAGACTTTGAACATTATTTCTCTATTATTTCAGATCAGATTCTACATCCTTTTTTTATGTCTCGAGTGGGTGACTGTAAAACATAATGATTCTGGTGGCTCTTTCAGCACCGAAACAAAACGTCACGGGGCTGAAATGGTGGCTTTACTCTCAAGTGGTGACAGTGTTCTGGTAACCACTGAGTTTCAGAATTCAAAATCAAAACAATTTATCAGCTAGTGTGCCAAGAAGAAAATAAGGTGCTGGAAGCAGGCTTTAAAGACAAGATTCATTGCCATAAACCCTCTCTCTCCAAGACCCTCTCTCTCTACCCACCCTCAAAGCTCATCTCACCTTGCTGGTTGCCAGTCACATGATCGTTGCATTCTCTCCTTTTCTAAATAGGTCTCATTCAGGTGTTGGTAAGCATGCCTCCCAACAGATCATGTGTCTTTTTCTCAACACATAGATGCCTTCAGTAGATTTATTGAGTTTCTACTACATGCTGGTCACTGCTTTAGGTGTTAAAGATGGAGAGTCAGAAAAGAAAACATCCCTGTTTACAAAATTCCCACCTGGTGTAGGGGGAGTGGATTTATTTGAAAAACAACAGCATGATATGACAGATGGGACTGAGAACTATGGAGGGAGAAAGGAAGAAGGAGGATAAATGGTAAGGGGTAGGTTTTATTCCACTTTGGAAGATCAAGGAACATCTTATAGGAAGGGAAAATTTGGGCAGTGACTTAAAGGAATTGAAAGAGTGAACAGTGTGACTATAACGAAGTCACTGAGAAACAAGAAGTGTAAGGAAGCCGTGCACTGTTGGTCACACAGACTGTATGTTTCTCTTTGGGTCACAAATTAGGACTGTATAAGAGAGAGAACAGACATGACTGAAAGGCTTTAAAAATTACCAAATCACTGTCTGTATAAGGAGATGGAGGCTGTGCTGGGTTGAAAAGTGCCTCACCCCAAAATTCATGTCCAACCAGAATCTCAGAATGCAATCGTATTTAGAAATAAGATCTTTATAAATATGGTCAGTTAGCATGGGGTCACGCTGGATAAAGTTGAGCCTTAAATCCAGTGACTGGTGTCCTTATCATACAGAAGGCCATGTGAAAGCACAGACACAGAAAGAAGACAGACACACGTGACACAGAGAAAAAAATTGGAGTGATGCCTCTATATGTCAAGAAATGCCAAAGATTGCTGGCAACCACTGAAAAGTAAGAAAAGGCAAGGAAGGATTCTTCCTTAGCAACTTCAAAGGGAGTGCAGTCCTGCTGACAACTTAATTTTAGACTTCTAGTCCCTAGGAATCTGAGAGAATACATTTCTGTTGTTTTAAGCCACCTTGTGTTGTGGTACTTTGTTACAGTAATCCCGAGAAACTGCTGCAGCAGTCCTCTTGTTTTACATAAGATACACACATTCCAGGGTCCCTCTTCATGCCCTTCAGCAGATAAGCCGGTCCACTGCCGGAGAGCCACGCCTCAGAGTGCCGTGCAGTGACAGCACTGGTCTCAGTTGAAGGGAGTCCAGGGCTGCACTGAAACTATCTTACTGAACTGCTCACTCTAGGGCTTGCCTCTCATATACCTCTCAGTGCTGTCACTGAGTTCACGTAATTACTGCAGTACCAGCTGTACACACCAAACTCCTGGCTCCTTTCCCTAAAGCAGAACAGTCACAGCCACCTAATCACCATGGTGCTTGCCCAGGTCCCCCAGGGGGTAACTGATCAGAGATTAGATGTTTTCTCTGTTCCCAAGAAGCACCCATGTGTTTAATGTTCATCGGCCCTGAGGTGTCAATAAGTAAGCTGACTACTGGGACAGTCCTGCCCTTAAGTGTATGTTGTGCACTTTCTACACTCACTCTTTCTCCACTCTGGCAATTCAGCTATGGTGTCCAATTCATCAGCTTCTGTGGGGAGAGGTAGTGGGAGCCCCTTAACTTCAGCAAGCTGCTGCTCTTCCTCCTGCTAAACAGGGGCTGCTGCACTACAGTGAGCCAGTCCCCTCCCAACTCAGAGCTCTGCTCCATCAGGCCACCTGCAGAGAGATTTTCCAGGGGAGGAGAACCCAAAGTTTGTTTTCCCCAAGTCCCATTTGGCAGGCGGAAACAGAGGTAGTAATCCTTGCTTTGCTGACTGTGTGAAGAACATGGGGAAGGCTTCCAGTCAACCTGTCCATGGAAACTGTACTCCTCCAATGTTATCCCACTAAATGAGGGAAAACTGCCCCAATCCCTGTTTCCTGGTGTCCTGTAGGAAGTCAGGATTGAGCACATTAGGATTAGTAGGCTCTGAGGGGAGGGAAGAACGAATGGAGGGTGCAGGGGTTTCCAATAGCTCAAGACCCTGGTTTACTGATGGAATTTCACTACAGCAGACTCTAAGCTTCCTCGGTTGAAGCCAAATGAACTTCTAAGGTCTAGGGGCTGTAGTTTTGTGTCCAAGTGTTCATACCTAGCTGGGGCTACAGTTCAGCTCGGGCCTTCTGTTCGCACTGGGCATCAGGAGGGAGGGGAAGTAAAGACGCAGACTCGGAAACTAGAATGGTTCAGTCACATTAGTGCCTGTGCTGCACGTCAGCCCCATTCAGCAGAAAGGAAAAGCTAAATTAAGACTCTGATAACCATGTGGTGTGGGTTGCTCAGATCTAACAAACTCATTTTGTGTGGTTTCCAGACTTTTTAAGGAGAGCTGAGGAAAAGCTAAAACATCATCTTCATTTTTTTGTAAGCAAGAACCAGAAAAGGAAGGTGAGCTCTTACATGAGTCACTAGCAGAGCAGATGTAGCCCATTTTGTTTCCAAAGCCTCATTTAAGTATAGCAGGAAAGATCTTTTTGAAATACCTATGCCCATCTGCCATTATTGAATTAAAGAAAGGTGAGCTGCCACCTTGTGACATAAGCTATTTTTCTGAGCAGACAGAAGGAGGAAGGGTAAAGCCCAATCCTTGTTTCCTTGATGATTATGGAATGAAGATAAGGAAGTTGATGAGAAACAGATTTAAAAAAAAAAAACAACCCTTTCTCTACAATGAAGTCACAGAGAGGGGTTTCATGTTAGATGTATTGAGAATAAAGCCATGTGATAGAGGGCTTTTGTGTTGTTTTCCTCTTGGAACTATAAAGAACGCCATCTTGAAGTATATCACCAAAACAATTCAGGGTTAGGGATATGTCTTAACATCTCCTGACGTCACCTCCCCTGGTTTTCCTAGACTCCCATTTGGTACAAAACATATTTGCAGGCTTATGTGGGAGGAGATAACTGCAATGAAATATAACTGAACATGTATCTGATGTCTGTAGGAGAGACCAAGGTTAAGGAGCAAATTACAAGTAAAGAGAAGTTATAGCCAGACTTTAGAGGAGACTGAGGTAAAAGCCAAGTAAGCAAAGCAGGACACCTGACCAATCTGAGAAATAACTCCCCAGGCAGGAGCTCCCTACTACAGTCACGGGTTGCTAGCAGGGCACAGACACCAGCAAAGGCCATTATTGCAAAGATCAAAGAAGCCAGAAAACCAAGCGAAGTTTTGCAGATATGATTCGTTTACATTAGAGATCTGTACTGCCTTCTTTGGAGCACAGAGCTCACCATGACATACTCATCACCTTGAAGAGAGGCAGGGAAGAGACAGAAATCTACAACGCCGTATTATTCAAATGAGACAAATACCTGAAGAGGCTGAATTTATGAGACTGAATTTGTTAGATTAATTGAATTTAGCTCCATGAGTATGTTTGCTTCTCTTTCTCCTTGCTGCACTGCAAGATCGTATCAGCTATAGAAAACAAAGAAGCCATATCGAGCCTGTATATGCATGTACCTCAAGTCAGCTGAGATAATAATACATGACAGTACAAGAGCGAAGTACCAACATTTATTGCATTACTACAGGGTTTCTTCAATTTGCCTGAAACCTGCCGCAGTGACCATTTATAGATTTCATTTCATACTTTCAAGAAACTAAAAGATCAAAAATAGAGTGAGACAAAGAAGTTGCTGAAGGCATAAATTCAACTTTCAGTTGACAGAAGGGTAGGGTAGGAAGATAAGGAACTATCTCCAGATCCCTTGCTAAGGGTTACTCTTAAGTGTTGCATAATTATAACCATGTTAAAAGTATTTTATATAAAATTAGCAGTTCACAAGGAAGTATTGTCAGTTATGACTCAAATTGAAAGTTCAACTTTCTCAAAGTTCTCTTCTTCCAAAGGGTAAATAAGTTGTTAAATGTAGTGCCAGCTTTAAACAGTTGGTCTGACCTAAGGAAAGATACGCTCCGAACTTGAAAGGATCATGAGGTACCCTATTTGGAAGACTCAACAATACATTTTAAAGAATTATTTTCACCAATATGAACTGGTGGTAGAAGTAAACATGGATCAGCTGAATATAAAGTGGAGTAGATGTGCTTTCACTGTGAAAAATTCTTGTGATTTTCATCAAATAATTTAGGGACATAGGATTATAACTAATATATACCTTACAAAGACGTTTATATCATGTTGGCCAAAAAGTTCTTTTTTTTTCTGTAAGATAAATTCGATAGCACTTAGTTGTCTTTAACTTCATTCCAAACTATTTTGCTACATTGTATTGTGACAGCTGTCATATAAGAGTGCATTCATACAAACTTAAACAAAATTGGTGAATTTTTGTGTAGCTATTTTAATATTGAAGATAGAAGAAAATACACATTTTCAGTGTATTATGCTTTATTACTTCAAGAAAGGTAAAAACGCAACTGAAATGCAAAAATAAAAATTTGTGCAGTGTATGGAGAAGGGGCTGTGACTGATCGAATGTGTCAAAACAGTTTTGCAAAGTTTTGGGCTGGAAATTACTTGCTGGATGATGCTCCATGGTCAGGTAGACCAGTTAACACTGATAGCGATCAAATTGAGACATTAATTGAGAACAATCAACATTATACTCAAAACATAGTCAACATTCTCTAAATATCCAAATCAATAAATTTATTGGTGAAAATGAAAAATGTGTCTTTTATGTTATGGGAAAAACATATGGACTTTTTGGCCAGCACAATATTTAAAGCACATGATAATCTGTAATATTCAATCAGCTATTTCTTCTGTGATGGAGAAGATAGGGGCTTATTTTCTGTAAGATGCAGGTACTTTCCTCTGCAGAAGTACTTTACTATTCCATATATTTTCCCCTAAGACAATAAAAATAACTGTTCTAAAATATTATAAATTGTAAAATAAATGCTAATATTTAAATAGCATAGAAATGTGAAATACAAGGGTAATAAATTTTATGGCAGATAAATGTGCTTCTTCTTGAGTATGTCTAGGAATGTAAGCCACTCTCGACTGATAGACATTATTTTTACAAAGTAAATTAGAAATTCACATGACTATAAAACTTTTCAAGTGCTGAAATGAGAACCCAACACCTAGCATTAAACTTTACACTGATTAAATGCAAAACAAATATGCGTTGGCACAATTCTATTTGTCTTAAAGAAAAATATTTCCTTTTCAAAGTGTGCATGTGTACATATATTTCATATTAGAAACACTTTTCCAAAATAATTAATTCATGGTTTATTTTCAAACAAAACTAACATGACTTTCTTAAAATTAAATATTTAAAATATTTAAGCCCTACTTGAACTATTAGCTGGATTTCCTAAATCAATTAATAAATACAAAACTAAAGTTCATTAAAACAGATTGTAGAGCTTTTATTTATAAAGCAGCCTTACCCCTTTGAATTTTTACTTTTTAAGCACAAGTTATTCTCAGGCACTGCTCTGTGTCTGTACTGAACTAATTTCAGAAACAAACAGCTGCTTGAAACCCTCCATGTGCCTACAAATACCTATAGGTGTGAAATTGTCATAAACAAAAAGAAAAAGTTCCTACATTAAGCCCACACCTCACTGTAAAATGAATTACGTAGATCTGAAGATGAAAATCAAAATCTTCATTAAGTACTTTTCTGTAGTCAGGTTATTGAAGCATTTACTATTTTTGAAGCAAAGGATTTCTGATAAACAAAATGGGCACAGACTCTGAAATTATCAGGGTGTTTTGCTGCCAAATCTGTTTATGTTTGAAACCAACAAAAGTCCACTAGCCTGCTTCTTTTTAACTAAGAAGTGAGGAAGAGAGACTTCCAGTCAAGATGGAGGCATAGGTAGACATGCTTCACCTCCCTAACCAACCACAGAAAGAATTACAATGAAACCTCAAAACAAATAACACCCAAAGCTATCAGAAAATCTAACTTTATGTATGTCCAATAACCAAGGATTTAAAGAAACCACATTCATCCAATTGAGTAGGAGTGGCAAAGAGACAAGGTGGGTGGAGATTCAAGGAGATGTGGTACAGCATGGAGGGGTGGTGGCAGCAGCCATGGCAGCAGAATGGGCAGCTCCACATTCACGTGTGGTTGATATAATTTTGGAGGGATACCTCAGGAGCAAGTGATCTCAGCCCCAGGCCAGGCTGCATAGGCTAGGTTTCCAATGTTGGGAAGATAAATCCCCATAACTTCTGGCTGTAAAAACCAGCAGGGGTTGGGGCAGCAGAAGAAAAAGCCAGATTTTTAGGAGACTCTGCTTAAAAGGCTCTCATGGTCTTAGAATGTATATAAACTCACCCCCACTGAGATTCAGCAACAGGGCAAGAGCTGGAAGGGTACCAGTCACATACAGGGAGTGGGTGAAGTGAATAGAAATGTGGCAAATGCTAGGCAAACTTCCAGAAGCCAGGCAGTGGCACTGTCCCCTCTCTGAGCCCTCCCCCCACAGAAAGCTACAAAATGGTGAAATGGGTCACCCCACCCTAGTGATTACTTAAGGTTATGCCCCACCCAATTTAAAGGTGCCTTTCTACAATAGGCCATGCTACTAAGACAGGGAGTCAAAGCAAATCTACCTAACACACAGAAACAAACACAGGGAGACTGCCAAATTGAGGAGACAAAGAAATATGGCCCAAATGAAAGAACAGAACAAAACCGCAAAACAATTACTAAATGAAATGGAGGTAACCAACCTATCAGATGCAGAAAATTAAAAACACTGGTGATCAGGATGCTCAAAGAACTCAATGAGTACAGTGACAACATAGAGGAAGAAATGAAGGTTACACTGAGTGAAATTAAGAAAAATATGCAGGGAACCATCAGTGGAAGATAGGAAGCTGGGATTCAAATCAACGATTTGGAACATAAGGAAGAAATAAGCATTCAATCAGAACAGCAAGAAGAAAAAAAAGTTAAAAAAAAATGAGGATAGTCTAAGGAGCCTCTGGGACATCTCCAAACATACCAACACCTGAATTATAGGGATACCAAAAGGAGAAGAGCAAGAGCAACAAATTGAAAACTTATTTGAAAAAGCAATGAAACAAAACTTTTTTAATTTGGCTAAGGAAATAGACATACAAGTCCAGGAAGCACAGAGACAAGCAGACTTTCAAAAAAGTCATACCAAAAGAGGACCACACCAAGACACATCATAATTAAAATGCTAAAGGTTAAAGATAAAGAGAGAATCTTAAAAGCAGTAAGAGAAAACCAGAGAGTTACCTACAAAGGAGTTCCCATAAGACTATCAGCTGATTTCTCAAAGAAACTTTGCAGGCTAGAGTGACTGGCAAAAAGTATTCAAGTAATGAAAAGCAAGGAACTACAACCCAGATTGCTCTATCCAGCAAAGCTATCATTTAAAATGGAAGGGCAGATAAAGTGCTTCCCAGACAAGGTAAAGCTAAAGGAGTTCAACATCATCAAGGCACTACTACATGAAATATTATACAGACCTATTCAAGAAAAAGAAGATCAAAACTATAAAGATTAAAAGGACAAACAATTCAGAACTATCAACAACTGAATCTAAAAAAAAAGAAATAAAAAGAAAACACACACACACACACTAAGCAAACAGCCAGAACAGGAACAGAATCATAGATATAAAGATCATTTGGAGGCTTGTCAACTGGAAGGGGGAATGGGGAGAATGGTGAAAAGGTGCAGGGATTAAGAATCATAATTGGTAAGTACAAAATAGAGAAAGAGATGTTAAGAATAGTATAGGAGATGGAGAAGCCAAAGAACTTAAATGTGTGATCCATGGACATGAACTAAGGGGGGATTGCTGGTGGAAAGGTGTGTATGGGGCAAAGGGGAAAAAATTAGGACAGCTACAACAGCATAATCAATAAAATATATTTTAAAAAGGAAGTGAGAGAAAGAATGAAAAGGAAAAACTCACATTTCAGAAAGGAACTCCCTTCCCACATTACACTGAAAATGAAAATAACTGAAAGAATAGAATTAGTACCTGTTTACTTTTCTCTTAGGTTTGTACATGACTTCAGTTAGTTCTTAGCAAGAGAATCTCAGAACCAAGGAAATCTCTAATATTCTTTTCTGATTTCATAATTTACCTTTTTATGAAAATCATTAGAAAAAAATCATTCTAGTCTTTTTGGTCATAGCAGAGGCAACTGAAGATTTAGTACTTGTAGTAAGTGAACTGAGCATTACTAGTAAAAATGAAAAGAGGGAAACAACCAAGTAAGAGATTACTTACAATTAAACTAAAAGATTGCCTCAAGAAATGAGTCTTGATAAGGGAATTTGGTGAACTTGGTTTCAAGTTATCAGCAAGAAAAAAAAACTACTATAACTACAAAATTTAGATGTTTTTCCTTTGTCATTTCCCACTAATTTGCTGATTGTCTATGTACAAAAAGGAACTGTTGCATGAGAGAGACTGATAATCACCTGTTTCTGTTAGTAAATGCCTTAGAACTGTATTTTTGAGAAAACTCAAAATCTAGAAAGTATTGCGGAAAAATATATGCATTTGATAGAAATGATATAACTCTATCACAATCTCTGTTCTTGCTTCTAATAGTAAACAATTAATTTTATTAGAAAAATTCAATCTGAAGTTTATATGAACTCTATTCTTCACATAAAAGGAGGTAAATAAATATAATATTTGTTATGAAAGTGTATGCTTTGAAGGAGAGAGAAGATGATTTTCTAGTCAGAAAACTGGTTACAAGTTTGGACTTTGGTATCTGAGTCTTTGATTCAAGTATAGCTTCTTACATGCATAACTGCATAATTTTGGGAAAGTTACCAAAGGTTTCTGAGTTGAAGTTCCTACTTCATGAAAAAATATATATTAATAGAGTTGTGTTACGGACTAAATGTTTGTACCCCCCGCAACATGCACATGGAGAAATCCCAAACCCCAATGTGATAGTATAAATAGGTAGGGTCTCTAGGGTGATTAAGTCAGGAAGATGGGGCCCTCATGAATGGGATTAGTGCCCCCGAAAGAGACATTTCTCACACCCTCTCAACTATGTGGGGACACAGAGAGAAGACAGTCATCTGTGAACACAAAGGTGGTCTGTCACCAGACAGCACATCTACTGGCTCCTTGATTTTGGACTTCCCAACCTCCAAAAGTGTGAGGAAAAAACATTCTGTTATTTATAAACTGTACCATCTATGGCGTTCTCTTATAGCGGCCCGTGCAGACTAAGACAAGGTGTTATGAACATGATATTAGATTGCTTGTGTAAAATGTGTTGCACAGTATCTAACATATAGTATGTGCATTTATTTTTGCTATTGTGATAATTTCCAAAAGGATAACTGAGACCTTAATTATTATGTAATTAATTTTTCTTAATATAATGGCTTTCATCAAAGTCTATTATAAATTTTATTGTATAAATATATCTTTCATTTTTTTCTGTTCTCTCACAGGACATAGTAAAGTAACAACAGCAATAATTATTATATAAGAATGATAGCTAGCACTCATTGATACTAACTTAACATGAACACTGGAAGTATTTTAAACTGTTAAAGTTTAACAACTACCTTATGAGGTAGATACTGTCATTTTCTCCATTTAACTAATGAATCTGGGCCACAGAAGTGCACACTAATTTAGCCAAGGTTGCAGATCTAAGGATTGAAACCTGGATACAAACCCAAGGAGACCATTTCCAGAATGCCTGCTCTACTCTGCTTTCAAGTCTAATCTTAAAGTTTATATGGACAATAAGATATGGAAATGTGTTTGCTAAATGAACGAGTATAAATAAATCCAACCCTATGTCCAATATTTCAACAGATGGAGCATGCATTTCAAAGTTGTCACCCAGGATTTAACTACACAACTCCCACTGCCATTGGTGACAATCATGCAACTGAATCACTGTGTACTCTTTAAACAGCTCACCCCATGAAGTTCTCATTCACTTGTTTTAAGCTAGGCAATATTTTAGAAAGTGGCACAATAACATGCAGTAGTCCAATTAGTTTTAGGCTATGCTGTTCACTAAGGAATGTAATTATTTTTAATCACAGCAAAAATCAAGTAATTATATTTACTTTTTTTATTTTATTCTCATGTTAAAAGTCTTGGAAGGATACACTAAATGGCTTAGCAATCACAAATCTAAATGCAAGTTAGCACACATATTCACCTGCACACATGTGTAGTGACATACTCAATATATTTATAAATAATATGTTTTAAAAGAATGCAACCCATTTTAGCTATTCATAGAGTCAGTCGAGTCTGAAACACATGTCTCCTACCTAGGATAAATTTTTTATGCCACTTCTCTGGTAAAATTTCCTGTTAAGGCAGAACAAGTTTCTTGGAAAGTAATTTGAACTTATTCTATGAATCTTGTCCTTCAAAATTTCCCAAAACTCCCTTGTAACCCAGGCTTACTGTGTTATTCTACATAGTTAATAAAATTACAAGGCAATGTTGCACAATGGTTAAAACACATTGGATTTACATCAGATAGAAAGAATAAGATTTTCAGCTCTAATACTCCCTAGCTTGGTGATTTGGGCAACCTATTTAATCATCTATAAAATGGGGATAATAAAAGTCAAACTTAAAAGAGCTATTGTATGGATGGAAGAAAATGATGTGTATAAAAATACTGTAGTATAAGTCATATATAAATGCTTAAAAATTGTAACCTGCTGGTAAGATCATTAGTTTTATAGTTTTTTGACTACATATTTATAGTAATGTGATGAAGCTGTAAGCAAATATGTTATAGTTTCTTGGAGAACCCCAAGTGCAGCAGGTAGAAAAGTATTTTATTATATTAAATATCCTGCTTTACACTTTCTTCATTCTTTGGCTTAAAAAAATCCATTTTTCTCCTAAAGATTCTTCCATAGAATTTCTGTTTCCTTTAGGCTCTTTCTGATTATCTGCAATGAGTTTTCTCTCAAAGGACTTTATGCTGGAGGTAGCAGATGAACTGTCTATTCGTAAGTGCGTGATTTTTAAGTAGGGCAGTGGATGTTTTCATTCCTGTTGAATTTATGGTGTTCAGCCCAAGTCTTTGACATTCATGTCTCTTGTATTTTTTACTGTTCTCAGTTTATAGAGGGGTTCCACTCTGTTTTATCACCTACCAATCATCTATTTATCACTCCAGAAAATAGATAGCTGAGATACTCTTGTGTGGAAAAAACAGCTCCTTTTGGTACCACCATCTATGTGATCTGAGTTTAGATCAATATAGGAGTCTCATACTTCAAATCCCAAATGTTAAAGCGATGAGCCTCAGATATTATGCAGAAATATGAACACTCAACTTCACAATAGAATTCTAGATACATATGATTTTATGTTGTTATCCTCTGTTATCATACATTATCTCATCTTGTTTCATCTGACCTTACTTTACCTACTCCATCTAACTTTAGTCCAGCCATTAGAATTCACTCCACATCTTCCTAAGTGAAGTTGTAATAAAAGTTCTAAGAATATTTAAATAAGTTAAGTAGTTACCCATATAAACAATAAACAATTGAAAAATCATTACAAAACAGCATATCCAAGAGTACAAATGAACAGAGTATTAATTATGCATCAGACTAAACTGGGCACCAGAAATGATCAGATGAGACTAATTAGAAAAGTTTCCTGAAAAAAAATGCATTTTTGAAGTTGGAAAAGCAAGTGCAAGAAAAGGCCTGGAGGTAGAAATATACCAACATGCAAATGAGAAAGATAAACTTAGAACACTGCAGAAGGTTCTATCATAGAATAACACAAACTTGATGAGATATGAGTAAAGGTGAGCCCTCGGGATGTACTTTTAATGAGAAGTTTTCCATGAAAAGATTAGAAAATATACTAGTGTCTAGCCAGTGCTAATTGGAAACGCAAAGGTCTTTCGTGAGCTGATACAGGTTTCTGAACCACGTGTACTATTTTTTTCTGAATGGTGGCTACAGTATTTCAAAGTGACTCATAGTATTAGATGGCTCGAGGTATCAGTTAAAAAGCAATCAGTAAACCCTGTAGTTGCAATTGCCCCCCACCCCCACAGAAGCCATTTCTGGATACTATTTACTACCTGAGTGATTTTACAATGTTGATGAAATTGTTTTGTCAATGCTTACAAATGAAACAGGGGCCTTGTATTCTAATTTGATGTAAACTGTACTTGTAAAACATTTTTTTTCTTCTTTCAGCACACATCACTGCTTTGACCTAATTTCTCAGTTTGATGACCCTTGACCCTGAAGCAGCAGAAAACAATAACCCACTTCTGACTGAGGGTCACAAGGTTTAAGCCCTGTCTTAAGGTTTAAGATGTTAGATGAACGTCTTAATCTAAACTATATTTCAGCCCCTGAGCCCTTTGTCTGGACATCTCCCTTAGCTACCTCTCCTTGACTCCATTTCTGGATGCTGGAGCTGACCTTGGAGTTGTCCTCAGGACAAAAAACATGATCTCTACCCCTACCTCACCTCTTATCAATCAGCTCCTGACATGACCTCAAGCCCCTAACCTACAGAATCTCGTGATTTTGCTTGTATAACCTGCAGCCTACACGCCCTC
Source organism: Tonatia bakeri (assembly GCA_004024845.1). Classification (NCBI taxonomy): domain Eukaryota; kingdom Metazoa; phylum Chordata; class Mammalia; order Chiroptera; family Phyllostomidae; genus Tonatia; species Tonatia bakeri. Next base: position 12,831 of record PVIA01008594.1, on the reverse strand, counting down.
AGTGAGTCAAGTCGTTCAGAGCAGGAGCTCGCCTCTCTCTGGACTGGCCAATTCTAATAAACTAATTTTCCTTGCAAACCTCTGCTCCTGCATTTTTTTTTTTTGACCAAAGCATGCAGGAATATGAACTTGATTATTGGGCTTCAGTAATACAAATTTCAATGATATCAGCTAAGGTTTCAGCAGAAAAAGGACCTGTTTCATGTTCTTTTATATGCTAAAGCAATAGGCACCCACAAAATAAAGCTGCATTGATTAGAAATTGTAACCGTCCTACGACTTTCAGAAGTTACACATGTATACGTTGTTTGCATTAGGAGAGCAGATTAACAAATACTAGTTTCATTATATTTTTGCACTGCATTGGTAAAATATGTCTGAACTTGCCTGAAAACAACAAAACTATTTTCACACTATTCATAAAACACGCTCCTCAGCTTCCTCAGGTGGAGTTTCAATTTTCCCAGAAGAGAGATGAATTTCTCTCAGATGGAGTTTGTCCCAGGTGAGCTGACAAGTATGAACTAAATGACCCCAATTTTGAGGACTCGGCTGAGATAAGGGCTCTAAGTCCAGAAGTCTGACAGGCACTAATGACTTTTATCAGAGAGATCTCTTTTGTGCCAGTATAATGTACATTTCATTCAGAAAAATGTCCGTGCAGTATCATAACATAGATTACTCAAGAATGACGATGCCTAAAGGGGGTAGCTTTAACTTAGGATTTAGGAGAATGGCAAAAGGATTTGCTGAGAATGGCTATGTCACATTCTAGAGAAGAATTATAAATAGCAGATGAGAAAAGAACACGTTACCACCTGTACACATTGACCTGTGATGTGTGTTTATGTATAAGTGCACACGTACTTCCAGTTCCTGCTCAGTAAGGAACTAATGGGGCCTTTTAGCAAGTATTTTTATTCACCCTAAATTCTTATTCTTCCGGATTCAACAGAACTACATTTTCAGAACCACTGCTGTTCTAATAACAACTACATCCTCTAAGAGTAGTTGTTTCCCAAGCAACATATAGTCAAAGACGCTGTAACAGAGGACAGGCTGACAGTGACCAGAGGAGAGAGAAGAGGGAGTTTCAGGGCAAAAGGGGAAGGGTTTACAGGAACAAATTTAGAGGACACATGGACAAAAACTAGGGAGAGGGTGGAAATGGGAGGGAAGTGGGGAAGGATGGGTGGGTGGGCTGGAATGGGAGTAAAGGGGAGAAAACTGTATTTGAACAATGATTAAAATAAAATTTAAAAAAACATAAAAAGAGTAGTTGTTTCCTTATTTCAGGACTTATTTCAATTCTCAGAAATCTTTAGTCATTCTGTTTGCTGAAGCTCATTTCTCTTAGACTTCACCAATGGACTGCATAAAGGCTTCACTTCTCTCCAATGTGCTTCACACAATGGGAGCTGCCTGCTTTTCTCAATGAAGCAATGAACTGTCCAGACCCCTTTACTCTGAACACATGACCCTGCATGGTTTCCTTTTCACAATCAGAACTCTCTTCAGATACTCACTGTGGGAATAATTACATCCTGCCTAAATAGGGTGTGTATAACCCTGATCATGGTCCACACTAAAAAGCAGCCTTCCCTTCTCCACTATCAACATGATGACCTTTCTTCTATCCCTTGGGTATCTCTTCCAGCACCACCAACCCCCACAGAGAAACTCAGTGGTACCCAAGTTTAATGACTTCAAACATGTCAAGATGTAAGCTGACACGAGATTATTTTAATTTTCAAAATATTAGGAGTTTCAATCTCAAGAATCAACTATTTAGGAAGAAATAGATAAGTTATAACTGAATATTTTGTCCACAAAAAAGTCACCTTATAATGACTTCTTTGAAAAGGAAATAAACTTGAAGAAGAAGGAAAACAATATATACACATTAGTACAATACCTCATAAAAATATCTACAGATTCATTATAGAATTAGGGCTAACTTTTCTGAATATCTCATCATGATTAGATATGTTTGTCGTGTACTATGAGAGAGTTGAAAGAAAGGGTTATGTATAACATTATACCAATATATTGCAAAATCTCATCCAACTGGCAGGTTTAGAGAATATATTATCAGCGTTAAGTGGAATCAAAGCTGAACCCTGCTTACAAGGTGTGGGGGAGAGAGACAATGGGAGACGAGCTGATTTTCATTATAAAATGTGTGAGGCACAGGATGCAATATGGAGTTAATAGAAGCATTATTTAAAAGCCTGTTTAATGAGCAGATCGCCGCCCTCAGCCCACTATCACCTGACACTAGCAGGAGATGGAGGTGTGTCCTCTGCAGTCGAAGGAGAGATGATATGAATTGAAGCCAAGAGGCAGAACTGAGTGAGGGTGGGACTGGATGACATTTTGAAGTGGGCAAATTAAATAACAGTTTGCACAATGATACTCCTGCCTAGCTCCTGTATTTTTCCCAGAATGTCTGTAGCTGCGTTTAGCCCATCACAGGCAAGATAGAGAAAATGTCCTACAGAAAGGCACAGATACTAGTACCGTTTGGGGATTTTCCACTGAAAGGACCAAATCTTCTTTGAAACAACTCTATGAAACATACCAAATGACAAGTTTCTTTTCAAAACAGAAAACCTCCAGTAAATTCTTTCAGTGCCTCACTCTAAAATATGACTAGAGCTGAGAGTCATAAAACACTTGAGAAAATTCTCCCCCAGGAGGCCCATTCTTGTGGGAGGGATCTACTTCCTGACCCACTTGACCTGCTTTCTCCCAGTGGAATGTGTACGTAAATGAGATGACCCACTCTCAACCCAAAGTTGGAAGAGCCATCACAGAGTTCCCCCTTGGCTCTCTTTCCTCTGCCAAGAAAATGACAAAGCACGTAAGTTCTTCTCTCTCAGTTTAGGTTCCAAAATGACAGAAATGAGAGAGAAGGCACAGCTAATTTGCAGGCGTCATGTAAAGTGAGTGAGTTATGAATTGTATTGATAAAATCCTTGCAATTTGGAGATTGTTTGCTACAATACTGCAACCTCAGGAAAGCTGAGCAATACACCAACCATGCAAATAGTAGAAAAACAAACCCTTGGAGAAACTATAACAATATCCTTAGAGAAAAAGGGGAATGTTAAACACATGAAAAAAAATGAATTGCTATCAGAAGGAAACTTTAAAAGAAAAACAAAAGGCTCTATAATATGATAATCATAAATTGATATGAGATAAATTTTAAATTCCATTAATATATAGGAAAGACAAAATGGGAAAAAAAATCTACCAAATAGAAAAATGTCCACTTGACTTTTTATTAAGTTAGCTACTTGATTTTGTAACTTACATACATTAATTACTCTGGTAAAAACAAGAATTAAATTAAAAATAAAAAAAGCCAAACATGAGTAATATTAAATATAAAATATTTTTATAAAATGTGTACACATTAGTTATATAAAAATAATATATTTAAATTTTATAATTTTAATATGTTTTAATGTTCTATTTCTTCTATTAGGCCTGCAGTTGGTTATAAAATAACTTGGAGATATTGTATGTATCTTGGCCTCAAATATTTTTTATGCTGACCTAGGTATATATGACAAAGAGCTAATTCATATATTGTCTATACTGTCTTATCATCAAGAAGTTAAAGCTGCCCTGGCTAGTGTGGCTAAGTGGATTGAGTTCCTGCCTGACAACCAAAGGGTCACAGGTTCAATTCCCAGTCAGGGCACATGCCTGGGTTGCTGGCCAGGTTTCCAGTAGTGAGCAGGTGAGAAGGAACCACACACTATGTTTCTCTCCCTCTCTTTCTCCCTCCTTTCTCTTCTGTCTAAAAATAATTAAAATCTTTAAAAGAAAAGAAGTTAAAGCTATCTTTTCATACTCTCAATCGTTGAACAACTCTCAACTTGAATGTTTGGTATTTTGAAAATTTAACAGAGACTGCCCTTGAACTGTATTGGGAAGGACCTTATCAAGTACTGTCGACCATACACGTGGTAATCAAACTTCAATGAGTTGATACTTGGGTCCACATTCTACAGTCTAAAAAGTTCAATTCCATTTGGCAATACAAACTTTTGTATCACCTCACAACAAGGTCTTCAAATGTAGATGATATCATAAATCATACGTTTTCCACCAGGATTTTGGATCAAATAGATAATGTCTTGATGTCCATAGTCTCTATTCAAAACCCATTTGACACAATCCAGATGATCAGAAACACAGATAACCATGTTTTAATCTATATGACCTTATTTGTTTTCTGAGCTATTTTACTTTTATCTCCATTGGTTTAAGGTTCTTGCTTTCTAGATGGCCCTCTTCTTATTACTGTTCTGATCATCTTTCCTCCAATACCTGGCTATTATTCACTCCTGATTAAGATAAAAGACATAATCACACCATCACACCAAAAGCCGTATAGTTTCCAATTTCTTTTGGGTGCCACCCAGCTTCCTGTAGTACCAGCCTCATCTATAGAATCAATTCGTTTGGTGAGTATTTGTTTTCAACCACTAGATGGCAAACACAACACTAAATTAGACGGCCAAAGTTTAAACCTCTTTATTGCATAATTTTAAAACTCCCACTACCTAGCACTGGCAGTTTCTATCTCCATTAAAACAAACTTGAGGCCTTTCATAAATAACTAGACGTTGTAACTGAACATTTGCAGAAATAGAATTTGGTGAAGGGGTAAGAAATTGATTGCATCTATGTAAATGCTTCTGTAACTTTTTAAGGCATTATTCAAACTCTGTTCATCTATTGCCAGAAAGATTATGAATAAACCCAACTTATTTTTTGACAAAGGCTCTGCTGGAGATCTTTAGACAACCTACTCTTTTATTTATTTATTTATTTATTTATTTATTTATTTATTTATTTATTTTAGTTATGTAGCTGGCATGTACCTATTATGGGCAATTTTAAAATAGAATAGTAGTTTTAGAGGTAAAAAGTTAAATCTGCTAAAGTTAGCTGTCCTTTGACCCAAACTAAATCAATTACTATGGTCTCTAAAAATTCACCATACACACACTAAGTGTTTTCCAAACTGGAAAATTATTTATCCGCATAGTTAACTCGATTGTTGCTAAAATAGTGACTGTAGGGAAAACAGACGTTAAGAACTCTTAGTGAAAACTCTTTTCTGGGAGCCCTGATGTTGAGCAAACAAAATCCTCGAGGCATAAAAATGCAGCAAGATGGTAAAGAGGAAGCGAGTGAAGTTCAAGATGGCCTGAATTTCTGACTCTTTTAGTGGGAAGTCCTCCGTAGCTGCTCTGAGGCTATGCAGTCTACCTAATTTACCACCCCAAGCCACTTATAAATAAATCAAAGAGAAGCCATGAAAAGAAGTTAAATCATCCATCATGCCTTTAGAGGCCTACTCTACCTAAAAACAAACATCATTTAATTTCAGTTTACTGTAGCAGAAAGTGGAAATAACACAGAGTCATCGTGAGTCTGGCACTGCCTCCTGACACAGATCCGGTGCCAAGTTGCTGAGTGCTTTCAATACCGGGGTTGAATAATCATCTTCATCATTCATTTTAAATGAATGGTGACATGTCATTAATTAGTATTAATCAGGAAATTACCACATAAGCACAGAGAGAATGGTGGTCCACATATGGCTCATTAGGCTTAGATAGTGTAAGACATGAACTGGAATTTTAGACTCACTCTCTATAGAACTTAATAGAAATGAGTCATTGCAAATATTTCTAACAATATAAAAGCTAAATACATTGGCAGTAAATCTTAGAGTAAATAAAATATTACTTTTGGCAGATAACCCTGACTGTTTTCCTAAAGGAGTCAGAAGTATACATTTTGCAGCAAAAGAAGTGCTACAGACCAAACAATAAATGTCACACATGAAAAACATCCTTTCTATAAATAAATATTTCCACATGTTATTTTATAAATTGCACTTCCCATGTTTACAGGAGAAGGCAGAGAAGGCTAATAAGTGATAAGTAGTTAGTTCAAAACTGTAATTTAATGATTACTTTGATCATTTTTGCTGATTTTAAAAAGAAACAAATAAAAACATGTCTGCTTCAGTATTGTCTGTGTATGTGAGAGATTTGAGATATTTTCTTGAAAATAAATGAAGTAAGCTTGTCAGTTCAAAGAAAGCATCTATTTTTTTTTTTTTTTTTGCAAAACTTTAAACTTCGTGCGTGGTAACACCATGGATGGCTAAGCGATCCATTCAAAGAGCAAGCAGGGTCAATGGATTTTAATGTCACAGACTACACTGAGTTCTTTGAGATGGTTTCTGCTTGCATGTTGCAACTAACCTTTAAAAATCTAACAGTACCAAGTGGTGACTGCAATATTAAGAAAAGGTGTTGAAAATAATCCTACCTTTTTCAACTCGGAGGCCAGATTTTCTTCCCATGTTTCAACTACACATATTGCCATAGATTAATAAGGTGCCAGATGTCTTATATTTCACCAATCATTAAATAAATACAGACCAGTTTTGTACAAAACTGTAAAACAATGGTATTTTTCTTGTGCCAGGCCAAATTCTTACATCTCCAAGATTCTTCCCTTGAATGCATATGCCCATTACAATCATCTCCCCTTTAGTTTTGGCAGGACCTATAGATATAATAACATAGTCAGTCATGACTAAGCTACACTGTATGACGAATGTACTGGGATCATAACATCCCTGGTTATTCCCTTATGTAAGATTCAGAGTTGACTGAAGAGATGCTCTCTGCTGGCATCTCTTATAAAAGTAAGCTGCCATGTTGTGAAAAAAGTATACATATATATTGGTTCCATTTCCATAAGCTCAAAAATAAGTGAAACCAACCTTCAGTATTGAAAATAACAATAGTGATTATGCTTGCAAGGATCATGGAAAATAGTGGCTAGAAGGGAGCATGCAGACAACATCTGGGGTGCTGGTAATGTTCTGTTTCTTCTTCCAGATGCTGGTTACATGAACGTGTTCAATTTATAAAACTTCAAGTATCTATACTACTGCAATTAGTGTCTATTGTAATTAGTATGGATGTTATATAGTAGTTCCAATTTAGTCATTTCATTGAAGAAGCCATGTGTTACCACCCTCTTCTACTACCCACAACCCTGCATGTGATTAGATTTCTACCGCTGTAAAACAAATTACCTCAATTTTAGCAGAATGAAATAACACACATCTCAGTTTCTGTGGTCTAGAAGTCTAGATACAGATTACCTGGGTCCTCTGCTCAGAGTCTCCCAAGGCTAACATCAGATGTCAGCTTGGGTAGGTTCTTTTCTGGAGCTCAGAGTTCTCTTCTTCACTCAAGAGGTTATTGGTAGAATTTTTCTCCTTGTGGATGTACGCCAAATATTCCCATCTCCTAGAGGCCATCCTTGGCCCCCTGCTATGTAGCTCCCTCTATAGGCAGTTCACATCATAGCAGCTTGTTTTTTCAAGGCCTGTAGGAGCATATCTCCTTCTAAGACTGCATCTTATATTATGTAATCAAATCAAATGACATCCCTTCGACTTTGTCATATTCTGTTAGAAAAAAATTACAGGTTCCGCTAGTAGTTAAAGAGAGGGAAGGAATTACACAAAGGAAGAGAAATGAATTCCTGGAAATCACTCTAAAGCCTCCGCAGTACAGAGTATCGATGACTGTTGTTTAAAAAAGAAATCAAGCAAACAAATAAAAAATTCTTTATGTAGCATTTATCACAGCCCAAACATTTCACAGTGGAGATTTCCAAAATTAATTTCTCTCTTGAGGAGCTTTAGGAAGTCCTTCAGAAAATTTCATTATCACTGAGCAAGTATCAAATAATGACTAGTTTTTGGAGTAAGAAGTATTAAAATCAGCATGCCCCTGTTGTGTTAATCAGAGTCCTCTGAATTGTTAAATTAGCATAAATTATAAGAATATTTGATTCTCAACTTCAGGGATGTTATAAATTGTTCTTTAACAAGTACTTATTCTGTGAGACTGGGTGTGAGCTAATACTTGTGCATATGGTATCACAGATAAAATATACCAATGAGACCATTAACTAGAGAGTTTCTAACAGTTTCTATTAAGTGTTAGGAAAGTAATCCAACAATAAATTATTTTGTAATTTCTGACTTATTCAATTGAATGATGAAATCAATCTGATTTCAAAAGTTAGATATATTTCAATGAATCACATCCAGACTTGAACTAATTTCAAAGAAGCACTTGCCTTTGGAAATATAAGGCACTGAAATATAAAACAACCATTCTGCACAGTGACATTTGTTCCCAACCTCAAGATTGAAAAGGGAAAAGTAAAAATGTGTGGCAATGATAAGTAATTAATGGCTGAACAGATGAATGAAATGAATAGATGTATCCTACTTCTGATAGTTTTTATCTTTTTATTGCTTAATTCTTTCCAAGATATTCTTTGTGCCCTCATATGGGCTACATTTTCTTAAAAGCCTGACAAATAACTATGAAAACTGGAAAAAAATCTCCATTGGTTTGATTAAGAAAGTGAAGAATTAAGATATTAATGTACACAGAAAGATCTGCTGGCTCAGGTTGTGGGAGAAATAAACTCTGAATAAAAATAAAGCCCAGGCAGCATCAGGGAGAGATGAAATTCGGTATTATTTTAGAGGGAATTGAGAGTTTGAAACAGCTTCTAAGCTCTCTCGTCTGTCTGCATCTCGGCTGCCGATCTGGTTGCTCCTGCTAACGTCCTATGGCAGGTGTGCAAGCCCTTCTTTCAAGTCTGATATTTTTTGCAAGATGAACTGGCATTTAAGATCCTCGGGCTCTCCTCAGGAGTCACGAATGCATACACCAAAGAGCTTTTGGTTTGCTATGATTCCTTAAAGGTCAAGTCATAAACATTTAATGGATATTTGATGATCAAAAGGACTATTTACCATAGACAGCTTAGTTTAAAAACTTTGCTTTATAATTTTAATTACAAATTGTAAAGAAAAAGTAAGACAGTACCCCAACTATCTGCCCTGACATTTAGAGGTTTTTTTAGTAATAGCATTTAAATATCTACATACACAATAATTGCTTGAGGCAAATTAAATATTTTTGTATAAATTCCTGTTTTCACTATTATATTTTGAGTATATGTTAGGGGTGAAAGGTATGAGGACCTTTTTATAGATTTATGATAATAATAGTTTAGCTTTATCAGCAACTTCATTAGTAAATACTTTCTGAGATATTTAATTATACTTCAATTCCCTGATCTAATAAGAGTAAAAATTTACTCAGTTTAGAAGGATTGTTAGGAGGGAAAAGGTCTTCTACTTATTAAAGTTTATAGCACTGGTTAAAAAGTAGATGTAAATAATAAAGAAATCAGATGAAATGACAGTGCTGGAGTTCTCAGGCAAAGATGCCACTCACAGTAGGTCTTGAACAATTTGGGGAGCCCAGCTCCGGGCAGAAGATGTTAGCAGTCACTGGCAGACAGAGCCTAAACTGAGTGCTGGCTGTGTAGAAAGCATCTTTTTGGACGTCCTAGGATAAACACCAATGAAACTTGAGACTGCTGAGTCACACGCAAACTTGAGGAAACAGCTTTTGCTGTTAACTTTTGTTTTCAGTCATGAGCAAGTTTGAAGAAGAAAAAAGAAGTAGGGCTGTGTTTAATGTCAGCTATAGCTGGGGGGGGGGGGGCGGCAGGGCAGAGGCTTCCAATTACCCTAATGTCCTTGCTTTTTTCTTCCTTGTTTTCTCTGAGCTTCTCTAAGAACCTCTTTACTCTTAGAGTCTGCTTCTTGCTGCTCTCTCAGCTGTAATTCACTGTTTATACTGGAGCCCTGTTGCTGTGGTAATAAGATAGGGAAGGCAAGCATTTTGTAATCATAATTAAATCTCGGGCTTTTAGTTGGTCTGTCTCACTAAGCTGTGACCTTCACATGTGTTTCTTAGCTGTCCTTCCAGACAGGAGGGCTAACCCTTCCCCCAGGTGGGTTAGATTCTAATGAAGTAATTTCCCTGGGAGAGTAGACATTTGTTATGGAGAATTCTTTCTATATTTCATAATGCTGCCTTCTCCTCACCCCCTATCAGAGCTTGAAGTGGGTATTCTTGAATCTTCATAATGAGAAAATGGCAGGATCCCCAGAGACACAACTCACCAATGAGTGGGCCCCACCCCTAAGACTGTTGCTCCAAAGAGTAGCTCATTCTCAAGCTAGTAGGCACTCACCCTGCAGAGATTTATCAAAATTACCATTAAATGTTTCCAACAACTTGTGGCACCGGAGGTTTCTGCTGTAGGTAAGTAGGCCTGAGCTGTAACTGTCTGGATTTGCCTGTCTCTCCAAACTTCAGCATAGTAATTTTTCCTGTGCATTTCATTGTAAATCCATTCTCTGATGGGTCCAAGGAAAATTGTAGATTTCAGTTTGTTCAACGTGTCTCTTGTTTAAGATGAGAGTGACGACTTCCAAGCTCTTTACATGTTAGAGCTGAAACTAGATGGATGAATACTGAGACAGCAAATTTGTGTTTTAAAAAAGAAATAAGGAAACTCTAAAACTTAGAAGCATTTCTCAAAGTAGAAGCTTATTGGCCAAATTATTATAAACTACTGGTCAAATTCTCCCTGAATGAGGTCAGGCAAGTTCTGAGTAAAAATAACAACCAAACAAAAAAAAATCTCTATTATTTGCACAAATTGGTGGGATCATGTCTGTTCTGGAGAACCAGAGATTAAAGGGAAAGGCACTCAAATACAGGCATCATTTGCTCCTGTGCTGTGAAGTCACCTCACTTCCTTTAAGTGTCTGAACCTGAGGCTAATTAGATCTATAATAAATGTATGCAGTATCTTATTGCCAATAAAATACCTGAAAGCCTGCAGAATCACCATCACAAAATGAGATTGTGACTTCCAAAATTTATTGACTTAATCCAACATCTCTTTGTTCTGAGTCTTTTCACAAATTAGTACAATAATTTCTTTTAGCCATTCTCTGCGATGTGTTTCTGAGTGCACAGTCCAGTACCACTGGCATAATCAGGTGGGACATTTGGTACCTAGACACATGAATCAGGATGCCTGGGGTGCAGTTCCAGGAATCGACATACTAAAAACTCTTTTTGTAATGATTATGAACACTACAACTGGTCTATACTAGTGGTTCTCGCAATGCCATTCTAGATTAGCTAGTTTTAAGAAGCCCTTCACATGACTCTGATGGAATAATAAACTTTCATAATCCTTGCTCTGTACTGTGGGAATAATAATAATAATAAATATGTCCTTTGCTTCTACAAATGTGACCTCTGTTTTCCAAAGAATCTTCAAACTGTAGTAGATCTTGTTGACCATTTTCAACAAACCACTTTGAACAATCAGAGTGGTAATTCATTGAATTTGAGATCAATAATTACATAGGTCCAATAGATTGAACTGTTATGCCTCCTCTCATTAAAGTGACTATTTCTATAAGGTGATACATCTATACCTGCCTTTATGACCTATATTTTATACTGTAATATTTAATTTATTAAAATGTTAATCATCTGACAACATAAGGAAACAAATGTCTCCCAAATACATTCTGTAAAAATAAATTATCTTTGGAAAAGTCCAGATTGAAATTGGTGAATATTCATTTCTTAGTCCCTTAATTATTCTTAAATTTGAATATAAGTATTTTTCAGTTTCTCAAATTTTAGGAAACTATTGAACATTGCTACAACTGGACTCCCCCATGTATCACTTTACTTTTACCTCAATGTATATTAATATATGTAAATCTTTTAAAGGGAAAAGTACTTTTTTAGATGTAATAAAATACTTAAGTTCAACTATTTAATAAGCCAGCTCAATATAAATTGCTTAATGATATAGTAGATAAGTTTAAATTAGACAAAAATTGCATGTGACATGATAGTTTTAGTAATTTTGTTAAATCCATGTTTTAAAGTGCTTTTATGGATGAATGAGGACACTGTTTCAAGTTGCATAATACTACATCAAAGATAAGGAGTCCATCATAAAATTGTGATGATCATATTGGGTAACTTTGAGACACTATACCTTTATCACCTTCTTTGGTCACTCAGTTATGATGCACATTGTTTTTAAAGATTTTATTTATTCATTTTTAGAGAGGGAAGGGAGGAGAAAGAAAAAGAGAGAAAGACACATCAATATGCAGTTGCTGGGGGACATGGCCTGCAACCCAGAGATGTGCCCTGACTGGGAATCGAGCCTGTGATGCTTGGTTCACAGCCTGCGCTCAGTCCATGATGCACATATTTAAAACAAAAATCAGAATATGTTGTGAGCTTATGTCCTTAAAATTATCATTTCAATGTTTCACAGATTAAGTACATTGTGAACAAACTCAAAACTAAAATTGCTCATTAAATTTAATAAACATGAATAATTAAATTTTAAATCTTAACCTATAAGCTGACAAAGAATTCATGTCCAAATATGTCTATCCACCCTTTGAAACAGTAGAAACTATTTAAATTTTTTAATTGTGAAATATTAACATCAGAAAGAACATAAGTAAAAATTGAGTTATATTAATGAAATATAAATAATATAGATTTTTCTTTTAGGTTTTGAAATGTGTCAACACTTTAGAGTAAAATTTATGCACCTTCATCCTTTCAAATAGTGAGCATGTAGTGTTTCTAATTTGAATTTCTAAATTACCAATTACTTTTTCTAATGCAATATACAAATATGTACCCCAGATAGCTTGCAATATGAACAAGGAAAGATAAATGTTCATAATACACATAATACTACTATATTTATCATTTTTCTAAAAGAAATTTTCTGATTTCTATAAATATTCCAGAGCCAAGATCCCAATATTATCTA
>PVIA01008593.1:0-69971 GCA_004024845.1 Tonatia bakeri | reverse complement strand
CCCCCACCCCCCTCTTCCCCACCTCAGCCTTCCAGGAGACCTGGCCCTACTCTGGGCTCCGTAGCCAGTCCTGTTGTGACACGTGTCACAGTATGCTGTTATCACCTGGCTCTTCGGCTGCAGGCTGCCCCTTGCCCCTGAAGGTGGGGAAATGACTTGCTCGATGGCTGTTGACTGTGCTGCAGGCCCTCACCCAGCGTCTGGTTCCCTTTCACTCCTCTGGGCAGCTCGCCAGCATCCCCACCCCCACCCCAGAGATGTCACCTGGGGAATGACACCTGTCTAGGCCCCCTGGGGCTGCCCTCCCTCTTCTCTTCTGCTGGCTTCCCTTCTCAACCTTTCCCTCAGCCGCCAGGTACTGAGCACCTACTATGTGCTAGGCACTGCTCTTTGTGCGGAGGTGAACAAAAAGACGAAGCCCTATCCTCTAGGAATTGTGTGGGAGACAGACAATGAACAAATCAACAAGTTAAGCCCTGGTTGGTGTGGCTCGGTGGATTGAGCAAGGCCTTGCGACTCAGAGGGTCGCCAGTTCGATTCCCAGTCTAGGGCACATGCCTGGGTTGCAAGCCAGGTCCCCAGTGGGGGGTGGGGCATGCAAGAGGCAACCACACATTGATGCTTCTATCCCTCTCTTTCTCCTTCCCTTTTCCTCTCTCTAAAAATAAATAAAATCTTTTAAAAAAATCAACAAGTGAGTAAGTAATGTGTTGTCCTGGGAAGTGAGTGTCATGGAAAGAATGAAACAAGGTCAGGCTAGACGAGAAGGGCCTCTGAGAAGGCGGCATGAGCAGGGAGACCTGGGTGAAAGGAGGGAACGACCCGGTGTGTGTACGAGGAGGGACCTTCCTGAGAGGGCACTGCAGGTGCAAAGGCCCTGAGGCAGCCGCCCTGGGCTCTCCATCTGCTGCAGCTTTTCCTCCTCAGTGCTGAGGCCCCTCAGAGGGCCCCCTCCCCAGCCACTCCGCTCTGTGTTCCTGCAGCAGCAATCTCTAGGACACTGGTGCCTTTGTCTCTGTCCTGCCTCCAGGACTGGCTGTCAGGGTCATTTTTCTTTGGAAACTTCCCACTGCCTCTCCTGAGGGTCTCGAGAACTGTCTGTTGACTGACGAATTGGCTGGGTTGGGAGGCTCCCCCACCTCTACAGACCCGTCCAAGGTGGAAAGTGTTGTTTCCTCTCTTGCAGACGCCGGCTGGGCCCCCACGTCTGCCTCTCAGGGTTTGGGAGTGGCTGCTGCCCCGGCTGGGCACCCTCCATGGGCAGTGGGCACTGCACCCTTCGTAAGTGCCTGTCCCTGGGCCCCAAACACCCTCCCTGGCTGGGCGAGCATTCCCTGGGACTGGCCTGAGGGGCAGCCTGGGGGCCCCAGCCTCCCCGCTCACCTGAGTTTCTCCTGTCAGCCCTCTGCTCCTTCGGCTGTGGGAGTGGCATCTGCATCGCTCCCAATGTCTGCTCCTGCCAGGACGGAGAGCAAGGGGCCACCTGCCCAGGTAACTGGGGGCGGGCAGTGGCTCCTGGGAAGAACTCTGTTCACACTGAGATCCTGTCCAGACACTGGGCCTTGAGTCCTCGCATATCATCTCCACACCGCCCCGTTAGAATCGCAGGGGTCTTAGTCCCGTTGTGTAGGTGTGGACAGTGGGGCACAGAAGTCATCAGCTCGCCCAGGATAACATGGCTAGTAGGTGGCAGAGCTGGACTGGAACTCGGGCCCGTTTGCCTCCAGAGGCACCTTCCCAGCAGAACTCAGGAGCCCCTGTGGGGCGGGGGCGGCTGGGACAGCGGTGCCACTGACTACGCGGTGCCTGTTTCAGAAGCCCACGGACCCTGCGGAGAGTACGGCTGCGACCTCACCTGTAACCATGGCGGCTGCCAGGAGGTGGCCCGCGTGTGCCCTGTGGGCTTCTCGATGACAGAGACGGCCGTTGGCATCAGGTGTACCGGTGAGAGACCTGGGAGCAGTGTGGGAGGGGCGGGCAGGAACTATGTCCCCTCCCCCTCCTGCCGGGGTGGCCTCCAGAGCTGTCTGGGTCTGGGTGAGCTCTGCACTGACTGAGAGTGGGCAGGGAGGCGTGGGAACCAAAGGGATGGGGCCCTCCTGCTAGTTCCCAAATACACCGCTCCTCTTACGGGCAGAAACTGAGCGGGGCGGGGGGTGGGGTGGGATGACAGTAAGAGTATATTACACACAGACAGGATGGGACGGAACTGGCCATGTGCAAGGTGGGACTGACTGGAGGAGGCTGGGCCGCAGAAGGCTCCCTGGGGAGAGTGACATCGGAAAGAGGAGGGAAGCGAAACCCCCAAATGGTTGTCTTTGTTCATGATTTTGAAACGTTCCTGCTGGCAGTCAGTTCCCTTCCCCAGAGGCAGACACTCTGACCGGTTTCTTGCTTATCTTTCCAGAGAGGGGAAAGCCTTTTTCTGAGGTTTGATTTGGTAAAAATCGTGTTTCTTCCCCTGAATACAGAAATAAAAGATGACTCATTTTGGAACACTTGGAAAGTATTGTAAAGGAAGGGTAGCAGGTGCAAAAGAAACCCACCGGGTCCCAGAGGCCCCTGCCCAGAGATATTTTTTACAAAAATGAGGTTGTTTCTCCTGCCCTTTTCCTTGGGTGCTTATGTACTTGTAATCATGTGTATACAATTGTCTGTGTTAAGCACGTGCATCTGTGTGTTTTATAAAATTGGGATCACGTCTTATCGGTAGTTTTTGTTCATTATTTTTCTCGCTAAACTTTACACTGGGAGCATGAAATAGTCTGTACCACAAAATTTTTAGCAGCTGCATATGTGGCTACTGCGAGCACCCAGCACTGCTGCCCATCACCGAGCTGGTGGTTTGCTGTGTCTCCCTGCTATCAATAACGCGGCAATAAATTACTTCTTGGTGGCATCTCTGATTATTCCTAGAAGACCCGATGGGTCAGAGTGTCTCACGAGAGAGTCTTGCTGCTGGGGCTCCTTGCCCCACCGTCCCCTTCAGGAAGGATGAAGCCATTCATTTTCCCCCGAGTATCTTTCATGGGGAGTCGTTTCTGCCCACAGTTCTTGCTACAGAGGCAAACCGGGCCAAGGAAGAGGCAGAGAATGATGTTGAAGCAAGCGCAGGGCAGGGGCACTGGACACAGCCTGAGGCGGTCCAGTGGGATGGGGTTAGTCAGGGTGGGCTTCTTAGAAACAGTGGGCACACTCCTGAAGAGCCCAGAGTGAGAACGGAGGTGTCCCAAGGGCACGGGGCCAGAGGGTGAAGACCCAGGTGCAGATAGGAGTGGGCAGAGCTGCTCCTGTGGGTCCTCCAGAGCCGCCGTGGCTCCTGGAGGAGGAAGGGATGCCGCAGGGGTGCAGAGGTCTGTCTCCAGCCCCCCCACCCCTCAGGACCTCTCCAAAGCACTTCTTGTACCCAGTCACCCCACTCTGGGCAGAAGCTTTGCGGAGTCCTTGGTGGTCCCCAGCCAAGCCTTCCCCCAGCTCTCCAGCCCTGCCTCCTGATGCCCCGGTCCAGCCAGGCTGGCCCCCACTCTTCCCTGTGCTCCCGGAACTTCCTCGGACTCCCTCCACTTGACGGCCCCTCCCCTGAAGCCTCCTGGCCCTCTCAGCCCATCTCTCTGCCAGCACACTCCTGCTGTGGCAGGCGTTCCCCGGTGGGGCCCATGTCACCCAGCCATGCATCTCTCGTGGGTGTGTCCGGGCTCCTCCCGTATCAGACTAACCACCTGGAGAGTCAGCACTGTATCTCAGTCCCATTGTGCCCCCGCTGTCTCCCCTCCATTCCTGCTGTCCGCAGGCAGCACTGCGAACTTTATGGGCCTTTACTCAGCCTTTCTGCCCATTCCCTCTGCCCCAGGGGGGGTTGCCCTGGGGGTGGGAAACAGCATCCTTTCGGTCATCAGTCTGCATGGGTCAAAGAGGAGGGGCCTGGCCCCTCGGCCTCTTCCTGGTGCCTGATCTTTCTTCCCGTGGTGCAGGGGTGGGGCGGGCAGGTGTGAACACGGGGTCCACATGGGGTGTTTTCTCCCAGCACCCCAACCGTGTTGACAGTGGGCTGTGCAAGGGTGTCTTCTCTCTCCCCAGATGTCGATGAATGTCTGAGCTCCTCCTGTGAGGGCCAGTGCGTGAACACAGAAGGCGGGTTTGTGTGCGAGTGTGGGCTGGGCATGCAGCTGTCCGCCGACCGCCACAGCTGCCAAGGTGAGCCGCCCGGGGGCGGGGGGCGGGTGATGATGACGCTGTTGCCACCGCTGCTAGGCTCTGACGTGGACTCTGTGGTCCTGCAGGCCCCGCTGGGCCAGGCTCTGGAGACCCAGGGCCAGTCAGGAGGCATCCAGGCCTCCAGCTGCCCCAGTCTGGCAGAGAGCAAAGCAGCGAGGTTAGGGTCGTAAGTGCTGTGGGACCCAGGGAAGAGAAGACATCTCTCTTCCTAAAGGAGCAGGATGAGAGTGATTCTTAAAAATAATTACTCATTCTTTCAAGATGGCTTTTCTGTAGAGAAGTTAGGGAAGGAAACACTAGTAAACAAGGCAGCAAAGATGAAAGTTCCCCTTTGATGCTGCAGTAGTATTTTCTGTGTGTTTGACATTTTCATCAATTGTAAAAAAGGTTTCACAAGTCGCGAGCTCCAAGCCCTCTCTTCCATTCCTGCACTCACTCTCCCTGGAGAATAACTCCGATGTCTTAGCTCAGGCTGCTATAACAAAATACCAACAACTTAGCAGGAATGTATCACAGTTTTGGAGGCTGGAAGTTCAAGTTCAAGGTGCCGGTCTGTTGAGCTCCTGGTGAGCGCCCTCCTCCTGGCTGGCAGATGGCAGAGAGTGAGCAAGATCCCTGGTGCCTCTTCTTCCAAGGGCACCGATCCCAGCACGAGGGCCCCGCCCTCCAGACCTCATCCAGACCTGGTTCCCTCCCAAAGGCCCACCTCCTAACGCTGTCCCATGAGAGGTTATGGCTTCAACATAGGAACCCAGGGGACACGATTCTGCACAGAACCGGAGTGTCCCGCTGCCTCTCCCCAGCACATGCTCTCTCTCTCACACACACACACACACACACACACACACACACACACAGAGAAATCACAGGAAGAGGCGAGCAGCTCACTATCCTGAACTGCTGTGTCCGGGCACCGTGCTAAGCATTACACATGCATTTTCTTGTTTCACCCTCAAAATTATCCTGTGACGTTGTTACTGTTTATTTCTATTTTCCTTGGAGGAACACTGGGGCCTAAAGAAATTAAATGACTTGCCCAAGATCATGGCAGAGCTGGGATTGGAACCTGGTCCTTCCTCTGCACGCCTTTCCCCGCTCAACGGTCTGTCTTGAAGATCTCTCCTTTGTCTTGAAGATGTCAGGGCTCAACAGACCTGCTTTGTTCTTTTAACTGCCACCTGCTAGTCTGCAGTGCAAACGTTCCACAGTTCACTAACTCTTCTCTCCTTGGTGAACACGGAGGTTATTTCCAGTTTTTCATAGTCCCAAATCCTGGCATGGGGGAGCATTGACAGAGGAGTGCTATAGAAGCTGAGTGTTGAGGTATGAGTAGGAGTTTTCCAGCCAGACAAGATGAAAAAGCAGTCTGAGCAGACCGGGGACCACGGACAAAGGGGAGGCCCCCAAGAGTGTGGTGTGCTTGAAACAGCAAGAATTTAAGCCAGAGCAAAGGCGAGGGGCAGGGAAGGAGGTGAAAAAGGCAGCCCTGGGTTTGTGAACTGGGGGGCTGCATTGGTCCTTTGGGAGCCACGGAGGGCAGGTGGCCCAATCAGAGGTGCCTGTGGGCTGGGGCATGCCGCAGGCTGTGTAGAGGATGGCTCAGGGAGAGGCGGGACGACGCACGAGGCTGTCGCTCTTTTCCAGACTGTAGACAGGGGTGACCCAGGCTGGGATGTGGCAGTGGGGTGGAGAGAAGGCTGGTCCAGGGAGAACTCTGTGGGCAGTGAGGAAGGCAGGGGTTAAGATGGCCCCCTACAGCCCTGTGTGGGGCAGGGGGTGTCGATGAGACATGAGGGGACCACTAGTTGCACAACTCCATGGGCAAAAGAGCTCCGGCCTTGTGGGTTCCCTTCCAGACACTGACGAGTGCCTTGGGACCCCCTGTCAGCAGAGGTGTAAAAACAGCATTGGCAGCTACCGGTGTTCCTGCAGACCCGGCTTCCACCTGCACGGCAACCGGCACTCCTGCGTAGGTAAGGTCGGGGAGACCCGCTTGTCTTCACACTTAGGCTGCCAATCAGGAAGATGGACAGGCCATGCCCGGGGACAGGGGAAGGTCGGCAGCCTGGACCTCCCGACGCCCTGGAGCCCCTAGGCGCTTGAAGCCTCTGCTCAGTCTGACTTTCGCTGGGGTGGGCGTGGCTCCGCATGGAAGACCCCGCTTGGACTCCTCCTGGCCACGTGCTGCTTTCATCCTGTTATGTTTCTCTCCCGCCCCTCCTCCCAGATACACCCCAGGAGTCCCTTCTGCTCACCCATTTTCTTGGCTGCCTTTGCTCCCCTGGGTAAATAAAGCACGCTATGTCTTCCTCGGTTCCTCTGGTTTAGAAGGAGACCCCTGTTTTCTCAGCCCATTAGCTGAAAATTTCCAGAAAGGGGCTGGCATGTTTGTCTTGCACTTGGCTCATGAGCTGAAGGTGGGGTCCGCTGGACCTGAAAAAAGGCCTTGTTCCAGCAGAGTGCGGGGTTTGCCCTGAAGCCTTCCCTGAGCAGCACAGTGCTTTTCGAGACTCCTTTTTTCCCAGAAGGGGCCACACCCCCGACCCCTGACAGGTGGGATGGTGGAAGGCTTGGAGATAAGATTCCCAGCGGGCTCATCCCCGCCAGCACATAAGCATTGCTGCGATGCTGGGGGCGAGTCACTGGTGCATCCACTGAATGCCTCCCCGACGTAGGAGCCTTCCACGGGGACTAACATAGGTTTCAGCGCCACTGCCAGATGTCCGAGTCAGGTCCACACCGTGGGGCACGGAGACTCCCCTAGCCATTTGGTCTAAGGGATGATGGGAGAAAGGCTCGGTAGCCCCGACAAGACAGCGAGGCTCTCCTGCAGATGTTAACGAATGTCGGAGACCACAGGAAAGGCGAGTCTGTCACCATTCCTGCCACAACACCTTGGGCAGCTTCCTGTGCACATGCAGGCCTGGCTTCAGGCTGCGAGCTGACCGCGTGTCCTGTGAAGGTGAGCGTCCAGCCCCGCCTCCCAGCCCCGGCCCCGCCCCTGGCCCTAGGCCCCGCCCTCCCAGGGCCGTACCCTGTTCTTTCTCGGCCCGCTCTTGTTTTCATTCATCTTATTTCCAAGGCTCCACTTTCTTCCTTCCTCCTTCCGGATATTTCTGTAACCATTCTTTCTTTCTTATCACTTCATTGTTTCCCTAGCCCTTCTGCTTTCCTCCAAATGGTAAACCGGGAAAAAAATGAGCATGTGACATAGGAGCCCCAGTAACCTGGGCTCCCAGGAACAGACTCTGGACGGTGGTGTCAGATCACTCTGCCATGCTTTACCAGTGTGCCTGCAGATATAAGTATAACGTTATACCAAAACCGAAGGTGGTCTTTCTGGTCCGTGGCGAGTTCTCCCCGGCCTCAGCACACCATCCCAGGAAGCCACACATGGGTGGGGGGCAGGAACACCGTCCCGCTTGTCCCCTTGGCCTGCTCTTGTGGTTCTTTTCCCTCAGTCCTGTGAGATTGTGGCTGCAGCCCCAGTACTTCAGAGGTGAACTGGTGGTATTAGACCCATTATTCGGATGAAGAAACTGACCCAGAGACTCTCATGGACTCTGGTGATGGAGCTGAGTTCAGGCCCCCAGTCTCACCTCCCTCAAGATGCCCCTGTGCTTCCGTTTCAGCTTTCCCGAAAGCCGTGCTGGCCCCGTCCGCCATCCTGCAGCCCTTGCAGCACCCACCCAAGATGCTTATGCTGCTCCCAGAGGCCGGCCGGCCTGCCCTCTCCCTGGGACACAGCCCTCCTTCCGGGGCTCCTGGGCCTCCCACTGGAGTCAGGACCACCTGCCTGCCGGCTCCCACCCCTGCACTGCCAACAGCTTCCCCTTCTGCCCCGATGAGGTTACCATCCCCACCAATGGACACCCCAGTGCCTAGTGTCCCCCTGCTGGGGACGCTCAGACCTCCCTCACAACTCCAGGACAAGGCAGTGGTTACCCCTTCCTTGCCCAGGGGCCCCACGGCCCCGCAGCTGGCACCAGGACCCACTGCCTGCTGGCACCTGGGAGCCACGTATGAGTCGGGGAGCCACTGGACAGAGCCCGGGTGTTCCCAGTGCTGGTGCGAGGTGGGTGTGAGGGTCCTCGGAGCTGCCCTGGTCTGGTGCTGGGGCCTTGTGGTGATCGGCATGTCTGCTTCCAGGATGGGGAGGTGACCTGTGAAAAGGTGACATGTGATTCTGCTTGTTCCCACCCCATCCCCTCCGGAGACGGGGGGTGCTGTCCATCATGCACAGGTGGGAGCTGGTCCCGGGGTGGCTGTGAGTGCCCACAGGGTCCCATCTCTTCCCTTCCCCAGCCCTTCTGCAGCGCTGAAAGGTTCTTCTCCAACTTTCTCATACCTTAGAATCACCTGGAGGGGGACCCCTGGGCCCCACCCCCAGAGCTTCTGATTCAGCAGGTGTGGGGGAGGGCCAGGAAGTTGCATTTCTAACAAGGACCCGGGTGATGCTGGTGGCTGCTGGTCCAGGGACCACGGACCACAGACCACAGCACTGGTCTGTGCTGTGATCTCTCCCAAGGTCAACTTTTCATCTCCTGGGGATCCTTTCTGAGCTTCACTCACTCACTCACGCATTCAGTGAGTTTCTGCGTTTCCACTGGGCAGTCCCCTGGCCGTGCCCCGCCCTACAGCCACAGGAGTAATCCCTCCTGTGAATTCTTCCGTTTTTCTGATTTTCTCCCACAATCTGCTTACAGTTTTTCATTTGCTTCGCATTGCTGTTAGGACAAAGACCCCAAATCTTAACAAGTCCTTCAGCAGAGCTCCTCAAAACCCTACACACACACTTCCCTGAGGCTAGGATGCAGATTCTCACTCAGTGGAGCTGGGGAGGGGCCTGAGCATCTGCATTTCTATGGTGATAAGATGCCACGGTTGCTGTACTTTCAGCAGCAATGAAAAGTCTTCCTGCGAGTTAGAATAACAAGGCATCTACTGATTTGCTGAATGATAATTGTGACCTTTTACCATGTCCCTACTTCATACTGAGCCCTAAATGCAAAATGCTGGGTACTTTACATCTGAGGTTGTGGGTCCTTCTAAGTCCCCCCACAGGGCACATGGTGGCATTTCCATTTCACAGTAAAGACATCTGAATCCCAGAGAGTTTGAGTGACATGTCCAAGGCCACTCGGGTGACCGAACGGGCAGGCCAGGTTTTGAACCCACAGCTGTCTGGCTGCCTTTTCTACCTAAATGGAATAAAAGGCCACACTCTCCACACAGCTGTGGTTTTATCAGGCATGCACAGAACCCCCAGGGGCATCCTGTGGGGACGCCCCCTGGTAGTCCTCCAGGGGTCTCGGGACCGTGCAGTTCTGGGTACCTGGACCTGCCACTCCTGGGGCATCCTGGCCAGTGAGAGAAGGTTCCAGGCACATTATGCCTGGAAAAGGAATGAGACCACAAGCTTCTTCTGCTTTGAAGAGGTCTGATGCCTCCTCCGCTCCTGTTTGTCTTCCCAAGGCTGTTTTCACAGTGGTGTCATAAGAGCCGAAGGGGCTGTGTTTTCTCCTCCCACGGAGAACTGCACCATCTGCATCTGTCTGGTGAGCATCGCAGGATTCCCGAAGCCTTGGAACCTCCCGGTGTTTTCTTAACCTTTGGGGGTTTTAGAGGAAGGGGGGAAGACCGGATGTTAGAGGTGAGCTGGCCGAATGGAGGGAGAGTTCCCAGGCTGTAGATTTTGGTCAGAACCTGTCGGATTTCAAAGCGGGCGGTGGGGGGGATGTGAAAGCTGTAGGTCTGTGGAATCAGGGAGGCTTCTGCTGAGCAGGGAAGAGCCAACAGGCAAACAGGGTCCATCTGTCTAGGAAGGGGAGGGAACGAGAGTCCCTTGGAAACTTCCCATCAGGGAGGCCATTTTTCTCTCCAGGCAAAATATTTGCCAGCACAATGAAGGTACCCACGTTTGGGAGGGAGGAGGCTCGTTACCAGACTCAGTTTGTGGTTACCAGACTCAGTTTGTGACGGAGTGTTTTGCTCTAGGCAAATTCACTCCTCCAAGAATACTTATGAAGCACCTACTGTGTGCCAGACACTGCCAGATGCGGTCACACAGATTTGCTTATGAGCACCCAGTGTGTACCAGGCACAGGCCTTGGTGCTCTTCACCTGATGCCACCCCTGAGGCTCCTGCCAGCTCTTCAAGGCCAGCTTTATTGTCCCTGTTCTACAGATGAGAAGACTGGGGCTGGGACGGAGCAGAGGTGGGATTTGAACTGAGGTCTGTCTGCACCCAAAGCCTGGACTTTGTCCACCAATGCTCACTGACTGTCTCTGACCATCTTTAGAAGCAGCCCCGGGTCTGGCAGTGATGACCGGAGCTGCGGTGTGAGATCAGGGATGGGACACATAGACAGCCGCCACACCCATTGTCGAGGTCTTCCTGGGCGCCACACACATGCAGTAGCCAAGCGTTTTTGTGGGTGATTTCCTTCCACGTGATCCTCGGCACCCCCTGGTAGGTGGGGGGACCGAGGCTCGGAGCGGTGACGCACTTTGCCAAACGTCACTCGGCTCCTTAGTGGAGGAGCAGACCCTGGAACTCGAGGCTGGCTGGCTGGCTCCAAAGCCAGGGGTTATTTGGTCTTAACTTCAAGTGTTTAAAATTTGATTCTTTGCTTAGCTAATGTAGTCACTTGGTTCAAAACTCAGACACGCTGGCAGGCGTCCCTGGTGGAGTAGCCTCTGTCCCGCGCTCCTCGGCACCTTCCAGAGCACCCGTGCGCGCTATCGAAGGGAGCGCTGTGGAAGGCGAGGGGCGTGGTTTCCACCGGGAAGCAGCCTGCTCTGGGACGGAGATGCTCTAGCCACCCCATAATAAGCTGCAGACACTGGGTCCCCGCAGACTGTCCTTACTGTGACCATGGTGGCATTTAAAGGTCTGGGAAGGCTTTCTCGGGCTTTCTTTAGGAGGCTTTTGCGTTGCACAGGAAACCCCATCTGTGGTGTGAGATGGGCGGGGCAAGAGCTGGTTCCTGGTGGGCCTGCAGGGCGCCTCGTTCTCCTCCCTCCCCCGCCCACCACGTCTCTCACTGCCCAGGCTGGGAACGTGTCCTGCATCTCCCCCGAGTGTCCTCCCGGCCCGTGTCAGGCCTCCCCGAAGTCGGACTGCTGTACTTGTGTCCCAGGTAGGAATTCAGCACTTGTTTAATGAAGATTTTATTTTCTTTTTTAGAGAGAGGGGGAGAGAGGGAGAAAGAGAGGGAAAGAAACATCCACGTGTGAGAGAAACATTGATCAGTTGCTTCTCGCACACCCCCAACTGGGGACCTGGCCTGCAACCCAGGCACATGCCCTGCCTGGGAATGGAACTGGAGACCCTTTGATCTGTAGGCCCACACTCAACCCTCTGGGCCACACCCTCCAGGGTGGATTTAGCTTTTTTGTGTGTTCTGAGGAGGGGTGTCTTTTAGAGTGGAGGAGAGGAAGGAGATTGATTCCTGCTTTAGACACTCAGATCAAGTCATCCATTTCAAAGTGCCTATTTTAATTGAACTCCTACTATGTGCACAGTGGTTTGAGTGCTAGACTGGGCTCACAGCCTGGCCTGCCCCTGGCCCCCGGAGTCACCCTCAGCACAGGCAGGAAGGGGACTGAGCCCACCCTTGGCAGTGCTCTGTGTCGAGCACTGCTCAACAGAGAGGGGGCCTCATCTTCCCCACTAGTGAGCCGATCCTTTGTTAAAAATGTGGTTCTCTCTCCCGGGATGACCTCATCACCGTCACTGATATTTCCTACCAGCTCTGTGCCTTCGCCTCGCAGACACTTGCCAGACCTTGATCTCACCGAATCTGGGTGTCACTGCCCTGAGGGAGTACTGTTCATAGCCCCATTTCATAGATGAGTAAACTGAGGCTCAGAGAGGTCAAGTCGCTGCCCAAAGACACACAGCCAGTTAGTACAGAAGCAGAACTTGAACTCAAGTCTACCTGATTCCAAAGTTGGCACCCTTTCAAAAATTTTTTCTTAACTTTTAACCATTGCATTATTTTTCACTGAATGTTTTTTGAATAGGTGGTATGCTCCCTAGGAGGTAGGAACTGTTATCAACCCCACTGAACAGAGGAGAGCACTGAGGCTCAGTGAGCTTCAGTGTCGTGCTGGCAGTCACTCCCTGGTGGGTTGGATCGGTGGGATTTGAACCCAGGGCAGTCCAAGGAGTGCCAAGTGGGCCTGAGCAGGTTTTAGGCTGTTTGTTCCTATGGGGGACCCTCAAATGGGAGGCCCCCACTGAATCCTCCCAGCCTCCCCCAGATGGCACGGTTCCCCGAGCCGTCTCAGGTGTCTGGCGCAGTCTTTTTCCATTTCTTCTTTCCTCCTCCTCGAGAGTTATTCTGGGCTTCCCTTGCTCTTTCGGTTGAGAACCTTATTTTACACACGGTTCATTGTCTGTCAATTTTTAAGGGATAGTGTATTTTTTGCCGGGGGTTTGGAGGGGAGAGTGAGTAAGGTTTTCGGGCGTGGGCTGTGCTGTGGGAGTGTGTGAGCTTCCCCAGGGTCCCCCACCCTTTTTTTCCCCTTTTTCTTAAGCCGCCCGCACCCAAACCTTGAGCTGCTTCTCCCTTTCCTCTCCGCAGTGAGGTGCTATTTCCACGGCCGGTGGTATGCAGATGGGGCTGTGTTCAGTGGGGGTGGTGACGAGTGCACCACCTGTGTCTGCCAGGTAGGGGCTGACTTGGTGGGGGACAGGGAGGGTGCAGGGCTCAGCACTTTTCCAGGAGGAGAGGGGCTGCCGTGCAGAAAGAGGGACTGAGGCAGGGAGGGGACTAAAGGGACCTGCACTCACCGAGGTCTTCCTCAGGCTCCTTGAAGTTCATCCGTCAGCAGTGCTATTTGTAGAGCGCCTACTGTGTGCCTGGAGCAATGCTGAGTGCTGGGGCTCCACAGCCTAGGTGGGTGATGGACAGGTGGCCAGAGCTCCTAGCTAGACTGCAGGTTTCAGGGAAGCCCTCTTGGAGGGAGGGTGGGAGGGATGCTAAGGCGAGACCTGAGGGATGACCAGTACCGGGCAGGTGAGGAGCTGAGGCAGGTGTGTGTGGCAGGGGGCAGGAGGCGACAGAGAGGGCATGGCACGCAGCCATCCTGGCTGGAGCACAGAACGCACCCGACTAGAGGCAGGTAAGAGGTGAGGCTTCAGGCAGGGGTTGGGATTGTGTGTGGTTAGATTCCAAGAAGCAGGGCCTGGGGCGGGATTCCTGTGGAAGGTACTTTCCAAGGGAGTGCTCTGAGGTGAGAGAAGCAGGAGGGTCAGGGGAGGGACCCCAGTGAAGACTGGGGCTCAGGCTGATAACCCCAGGCCTCTGCAGTGGGCACTGCACAGCACAGACGGGTATGTTGGGAGCCCAGGGAGCATTAGTCACTTGTGCATGTTTCCTCGCTCCCCAGGCAGTCGGGGGGAAGGAACCATCCGGCACCTGGAAGACACGGTCCTCATTGGCCAAGGGCAGTACTTAGGGGAAGGGGCCTGGAGGTGCTATGACAGCCTCTGCCTAGGACTCAGTCGTAAAAGGCTCTGCCAGCCAGCCCAAGGGCTTTGGACTTGGCAGTGCTGCTGCAGGTTTTAAGTGTGGAGTGATGTGATTATATGGGTGCGTGAGCAAGTTCTCTGGCTGCAGAGGGAGAGCAGATTGGAGAGAGAGCAGGAAGCAGAGGGGCCTGAACAGAAGCTGCTTTGCAGGCGTGCAGGGGAGAGATGCTGATGGCTGTGGCCCGGGTGGCCAGGGCAGGCAGGGCACCCTCCGCACAAGCAGCTGGCACATTCCCAGGGCCCATGAGCCTCACCCCGGCCCCTAGGGAAGGACTCGCCCTTCCTCTCTCTCCTGCTCCCTGGAGATTTCTTTGTCACTTTTAGGAGGGGGATGGCAGCCCTCCAGTGACCCAGGGCTGGGGAACTGCCCTCACTGTCCGATGCCCTTCGGCTTTCTTCCAGGATGGAGAGGTGGAATGTTCCTTCACACCATGTCCAGAGCTGGACTGCCCCCGCGAGGAGTGGTGGTTGGGCCCTGGACAGTGTTGCTTCACGTGCCGGGAGCCCACGCCCATGACAGGTGAGGGCCTTCAGCCCTGCGTCCCAGGGCTGCGCCCAACATAGGCCCTGGAGGAGGGGGGCTGGGCTGCACCCCTTGTACTGTTAGAGTGAGTCTGAGTGTGTCAGTTTGCATGTGTGTGTATCTACCTGTGTGTCTGTGTGAGTGTGTATTTATGTAAGCGTGTGTCAGTGTGTGTTTGCATATTTGTGCACATGTCTGTATATCTGTGTCTGTGTGTCTGTGTGTGTGTGGCTTCTGTGTGTGGATGTGTGTGTTTATGGGTGTGTATGGAAGTGCATGTTGGTGTGACTGCCTTGTGTGCACCAGGTGCAGGTTTGGAGGGCACACTCACCAAGTGAGGGAGCCGGCAGGCAGCTGTGGGCAGCCCCCGGGGTGAGCGCACGCCCTCGGAGCTGTCTACACGGCATGAGTGAGTGGAGGCGTCTGTCCTTGCTGGGCAGTGCTGTGCGTCCTGCTGGCTCTCAGGACCGCCCTTGACTCCTGTGCCTGACCGCCCTTTCTCCCGCACTGTTCACTGGCCAGGCTGCTCTCTCGACGACAATGGGGTTGAGTTTCCGGTCGGACAGATCTGGTCTCCTGGTGATCCCTGTGAGTTATGCATCTGCCAGGTGAATGACAACCTGCGCGCCTTCAGCTGCTTTCCCGCTGCTCCCGCCTCACCTGAGCAGACCCCTGGGCCCGGCCCCGGGTGCTCGGGTCCGGGGCACCCTGCCCCTCCGGACGCTGGGCCACCCAGCCCTGCCCTCAGCCTGGTTCCCAGGCTCCTTTTAGACAGAAAAGCTCGGGACCCAGTATCTCTGTCCTCGGTAGACTGTCCGGGGCAATGAGGGGTGGTCTCTGCCTCGTGTGCGCGCCGTGCGTGTGACAATGGAGTCCTCATGGCAGGTTCCCCCGGGCACAGATAAGTGAGGGGCTGGGGCAGCTAGTCGTTCAGGCCTTTGCTGTGAACTCGCGGTGTTCTCGTCACGGATGTGAATCACGTGACCTCGTCTCATCAGAAGTGACTGGGGACCGGGTGCGTGAGTTCCAGAGTCAGATGCATGGAAACGCCAACACAGCTGCTTACCCGGAAGCATGACTGTTTCAGCTCATTGTCTAACTGCACGCTGGCTTTCCTTTCCACGTTAAAAGAATTTAGATTCTCTTGGACCTTTGCGTCTCAGAGCGAGATCCCTGTACCGTCGGTATAGTGAGCGTCACTCGGAGCCTGGTGAACAGGCAGAGTCTCGGGGCTGCCCAGACCTGTGGCGCAGAAGCAGCGCTTCACCAATGGGTGCAGGGGTCGGGGGCTGCACACCATTGTGTGGGGAGCACGGCCTTCCGGTCCATGGATGCACCATTTGTGAAACAGCCTCAGACCCTCACAGACCTGGGAGATGGCTTATCGGAATTAGAGTTGGGAGGGAAGTATGTCTGCTGCCTTCTTTCTCAGTTGTGACTGATCTGGGCACTCGGGTTGTGAGAAAGTTCAGACTCGTAGGGAAAGGAGGGTTACATGGCACCTCTGTCTTCTGAAATAGACATTTCAGGCGGAGGGTAAAAATAGGGTTGGATTACACTCCATGGGTGTGGGGTGAGCCAGGGTTCCAGCGCTGAGAACGGAATTTGGGGTGGGGGGGCTGGGGTGTGACGGCACAGCCCTGGCTGCTGTGGCGGGGTAGAGGGGGGACAGGAAGCTGAGGAGATGGAACCCCAGTTCGCACCTTTCCTCTCTTTGGACACAAGCATCTTTGGAAGGCTCACACCCTTTCTCAAGTAGCTGGTCCCCTTTGGGGGTTACCTGCCATCTCCTGCTGCACCAGGGTGCCCTTTAGGGCAGGCCTTGGCCAATTTGCAGCATTGCCACCTTTTGGGGTGGGCCTGGGAGGGTGGAGTGGGGCCTGGAGGCGGAGACTGGAGCCGCAGGTGGGATCTTGGTGAAGTTCCTCGTTCTTCAGGCAGATGGTTCCGTGAGCTGCCAGAGGACAGACTGTGTGGACTCCTGCCCACACCCGATTCGGATCCCTGGACAGTGCTGCCCGGACTGTTCGGCAGGTAGTTCCCTGTGGGGGCTGCAGAGCACCCCTCCCCGCTGTCACCTTCAGGATCCCCGTACTGGGCCCCTCCATGCAAAGCACCACGCGGGTTTCATCTTGCGTCATCCTCACAACCGCCCCATGGGGCAGCCCATCTCACAGATGAGGAAACTGAGGCTCAGAGACGTAGAGACTTGGCCCGTGGTAGGGCCTGTCCGGTGCTGGAGGCAGGTGTGAAGATGCGCGGAGCTAACAGCTCAGGTGGGGTGACAAGCAACGGGGAGAACACGTGAAAGTGATGTTTTATTTATAGGGACTTTCACCTTCCCCCCTGATTCAAAAGTCACGTTTTGTTACAGAACATTTAGAAGGGCCCTTGGTCACTTTGAAGCCTCATGGTTTTGTTTTTCTGGTCTCTTTGTGATGCGATGTCTACCTCTAGAACATCTCTGCAACACATACTTCTCTCTAATGTAGAATAGATATATGTTATGCATGTATTTTCCCTTAAAATATTTCCCTACCATCTCATCACCTGTTCTTTACTTACTAGTATGTGGTAAATGCCACCAAGGAGGCACCATCTAGACTGGGTCTCTGTGGGTGTCAGGAGACA
Source organism: Tonatia bakeri (assembly GCA_004024845.1). Classification (NCBI taxonomy): domain Eukaryota; kingdom Metazoa; phylum Chordata; class Mammalia; order Chiroptera; family Phyllostomidae; genus Tonatia; species Tonatia bakeri. The sequence continues at coordinate 53,061 of PVIA01008593.1, read as the reverse complement.
GAGCCGGGAGAGGTGTGGAGGAATGTTCTGGAAGGTGGGGTTTGGCTGAGTGGGGAGGGGCAGAGAGGATGGCTGTGGTGCCTGCAGGCTCCCAGGTTGTGTCTCCTGGTCCCTCTGTCCTGACCCGCCTGGCGAGGGGCGGCGGGGGTGGGGGAGGAGGAAACACTTTATCCTGGGGGGTGGGGGAGCGAGGAGGTGGGGGGGGGTACTGGGAGGGTGGGAGGACCCTGAAGTGAAGACACGCCGACCCCTCTGCTGAATCCAGCTCAAAAAAGCCAGCACCCAATCTGGACCTGTGTTCTGTCCTTTCTCCATGGATGCACCATTGGGGCATCCAGCCCAGGAGGCATTTGGCCTGACCTTCACCACCCTGATCAGCCCGGGACCTTGACCCTGGCAGGAGCCTGGTCACTAACCAGGCTCTCGCCCTACCCCCCCACCCCCACCCCACTGGCGCTCACCGCGTGCTCTTTCTGGCAGGCTGCACCTACACAGGCAAAATCTTCCACAACAACCAGACCTTTCCATCTGTGCTGGACCCGTGTCTGAGCTGCATCTGCCTGGTACGGCCACCCAGACCTGACCCCTGTCTGCGGAAACTCCCCAGGGACTGCCACCAGCTCCTGAACCCTGGAGGCAAGGTCCAGAGACCTCCAAGAGAAAGGTCACTTCTGGGTCCTGGTGACAGTCGGCTCCCTCCAGCCCTGCCCAGGGCTAATCTGTACCCGGGGCTGGAGGACCATTTTTCATTCTCTGCCCTGGCACAGTCCTCTGCTTCTGGTGACCAGGGAGGGTCTTAGGGGCCAGTCCGTAGCATGTGACAGGGTGCTGGTGAGGGACTCCAGCCCACTCCCTCTACTCACATCTCGGGTTCTTGGCGTGGGCCAGACCCGCTCTCAGCCCTTCACCTGCATGAGCATCCTAGGAGGCAGGCACCGCCATCTTCTCCATCTGCTCTGTGGGAAACCGAGGCTCCAGACCCCATAGCCCGTGGACTGCAGTGCCAAGCATTGAGCCCTCACCCTCGGACCCTGTGCTCCAGGAAGCACGCTTTTACCCCTCCCCGTGCTGCCCCTCAGTCCGAAGAAGCACCTTTGGTAGCAGTGTCAGTTAGTGTCTGGGAACTGGGGGGAAATCCTGATTGCTCGTCATGCCGAAACGTTCCCCGCGGGTGGCACGTCCTCCCCGGCGTGCCAGCGGAGGTGAGACGTGGCGAGAAAAGGGACAGGGTCTGCAGAAAGACCGAGAAACTGGGGCGAACGTCTTGGGCCTCCGAGCGTCCCCGCTCGTTCACAGCCATGAGCTTCGGGAGCTTCGGCTCCTGGGTCCTTCTTTCTCCTGGGGTTCCGGTGCTCACCTTTCTTGGGCCATTCATGGCTTCGCTGAACAGGTGCCTGTGGACAGGTGAGGTCTGTGGACAAGGCCGGGCCCTTGGCTGCGTGCGTCCTAGCAGGAAGACAGACTCTGACTGAGTGAACAACCCCACCCCTGCCCCCGCCACGGACCTCTCCCCCGACCTTGGTGGTGCTGATGGGCACTCTGTGGCTATGAGACCTGTCCTTCCTGAGGGTCCCATCAGCTCCCCAGAACGAAGGGCTTTGTGCGTTTTCTGTGTCCTGCAGCTGGGCTCAGTGGCCTGCTCGCCCGTGGACTGCCCCATCACCTGCACCTACCCCTTCCACCCTGACGGGGAGTGCTGCCCAGTGTGCCGAGGTGAGTGAGACCCGCCACCCCACGTCTGAGGCTCCGGGGTGGGCCTTGGCTCTCACGGGCCCCTGTTTCCTCTGCCCCCGCAGACTGCAACTACGAGGGGAGGAAGGTGGTGAACGGCCAGCTGTTCACCTTGGATGATGAGCCCTGTACCCAGTGCACGTGCCAGGTGAGCTGGGCCTGGGAACTGGGAGCTGCCCGGCCAGGGGCTGCTTCTTGCCTTTTGTCCCTTTGCAAACTCTGGAGCCCCTTAGCCCGTGTAAGCCCATCTTCCTCCTGCCTTCCTTCAACTCGAATCACCTGCCAGAACACCTTTGGGTGTGACGGTGTCCTCCCTCTTTGCGGTTTCCTTAAGGCCACCCTGCTGCATTTGGCCTCACCTGTTGTTCAGGTGAGGGCCAGGCACTGCAGCCCCTGTTCCCGGATCTTCCAATGGGTCCCACTGCTGGTGCCAGAAGCCTTTGGGGGTGCTGCTCCGGGCGGGCGAGGTGCTCTGGGCGCCCTCATGTGTGCCCTTCTGCTTCCCCAGCTGGGAGAGGTGAGCTGTGAGAAGGTCCCCTGCCAGCGGGCCTGCGCAGACCCCTCCGTGTCCCCCGGGCACTGCTGCGCGTCCTGCCCAGGTAAGCAGGCCTTTGGGTCCCGGAGTTCCTCCACCACCTCCTCCCACTTTGCTCTTCCTCCCAGAAACGCAGACCTCGCCAAGCCCTGGGTGTGAGACACCCGGGCTCAGAGAGGGGACGTGGCTTGCTCAAGGCCACACTCGACCCTCATCCATGCTCCTCATGCCTGCCCATGACAGGCCGTGCGATAAGTTGATTTGTTTACAGTGCCTCCTCCTCCTCCACTATCCCCTTCCGTAATCTCTTCCTCCGCTTTCCTCCTTTTTGAAAAATCAGAACTCAGGGCAGAAGCGTCGTTGTTGATAGTGTGGAGCACTCACGTGCCGGGGGACATCGCAGGTCTGACTCCCTCCCCTGTTCACAGCGGCCTGTGGAGGCAGGCGCTGTCGTCACCCCTGTTTTCCAGGAGAGGAAGCTGAGGCATAGAGGGGTGAAGTGACATGCTCAGGGTCACGCAGCTGACGGGCAGCAGAGCCAGGATCTGAGCCCGAGGTCGATGCTTTGGGCTCCTATGCTGTGCTGACTGCTGAGCGTCATTCTTGTCTGTTTGTCTTGCCCCGTTGGTGACACTCGTCCGTGTTCACTGCTTCCAGAGGAAAAGGCAGGGCCCAGCTGACCTGCTGGAACACGTGGCTTCGAAGGATTGATGAGGCCCTTAGCTGGTCATTTGAAAAGCTCCCAAGTGTTCTGGCTTACATACCTGGCATACCTGCTGCCTTTTGGTTGACATTTAGGTGGTTTCTTTCTTTCTTTTTTATTCTAACCATAATGGACCTATGGTGAAAAATCTTTGGTCAGACAGCTCTCTTTTTAAAAAAAATTTCTTTATTTATTTTTAGAGAGAAGGGAAGGGAGGGGGAAAGGGAGGAGAGAAACATCGATGTGTGAGAGATATATCAATCAGTTGCCTCTTGCACAGCCCCAACCGGGGACCTGGCCCCCAACCCAGGCATGTGCCCTGACTGGGAATCAAACTGGTGGCCTCTCGGTTCACTGGCTGATGCTCAATCCTCTGAGCCACACCAGCCAGGGCCAGACAACTTCCTTTTCATTTTGTGAGTTGCATTCGGTCATATGGTCAATAGGTGGAGTGACAGGCTCCCAGGGCGTCAGCGTGGTTTGGTAACTGGCACAGTGTGATGGCAGCACGCGGCCCGATGGGGTCCTGGAGAAAGAGGAAAGTCACCTCGAGGAGGCTGGTTCCCCAGACACCCGCCAACTCGACCCCAAATGCATGCGATTCAATTTTTCCAATTTAACATGTCCATAAAGCACCTTAAATGTGGCTCTTTTATGGTTTTTAAACTTCCAGGAAGACTGTGAACTTTCCCACTGATTTGTGGCCTGGATGTCCTCACATACAAAATAGCTTTTAACGCCTTTGGGCTTTTGAAGAGCATGGTCTGTATTTAGGCCAGCTCCTCAGGTCTGCGGGTGCCGAGCTGCTGTCAGGAGTGGGGGCCGGAGCCTGTGCAGCCCACCTTGGGAACCACCGAGAGCTTTACAGTTCCTTCTTCAGTTTAACCGCTGCCCACTGCCTTGCCGGCTGGTAGGTGGCATCCCTCTGCTGCCTAGAGACCAGTTGTTAGCAAAGGTACTGGGCAGGGTACAGAACGTTTTTTACCTGTGTTGTCTCATTTAAATGCTACTGGCAATATTTGAGGGGGGCTGTTACCATCATTTCCATCTTTAGTTGGGGAAATAGGGGCTGAGAGCATTTAAGTGTCTGTTTTAAAGCTGTGCTGTGACGGCTGGTGTCGGACTCAAGGCCCGGCCTCTCGGGTCCCTTCTCCCCTGCTCCTTCCCGCTCTGGCCTCCTCCCTCCAGATGGGGAAAGTGAGGCCCAGAGAAGGGAGGTACAGAGCCAGCCCTTCTGAAGCACAAGGCCTCAGTTTGTTCTCCATGTGTCTTTTTCTCATGAGAACTCCTTTTAAGGACAACCCACTTTTTATTGAACTAGAATATGAGTTGTGTTTTTTTTTGATAACCAAAAAAAACAAGCAAGCAAACAAACCAAAAACCCAAAACCCAGCTTGCTTGACGTGTAGTTCACAGGCCATACGATGCACACGGTCCAAGTGCACAGTCAGTGGCTTTGGGTGTATCCGCAGAGTTGTGTGACTGTCCTTTGACGATTTTCAAAGTGTCATTTGTCCAGGTTTTTTTTTTGTTGAAGATTTTATTTATTTTTAGAGCAAGGGGAAAGGCGAGAGAAACAGGGAGAGAAACAGCTATGTGTGAGAGAAACATCAACTGGTCGCCTCTTGCATGCCCCCCGCTGGGCACCTGGCCTGCAGCTCAGGCATGTGCCCTGACTGGGAATCGAACCAGAGACCCTTTGGTTCTCAGGCTGGTGCTCGATCCACTGAGCCACACCAGCCCGGGCCCAGGCATGTTTTCTTGGTCTCTCCTACCCCAAGACAGGCACCAGCTGGCCCTCACCGGGTGTTCGTGGACCGGCAGAGGACAGAGCTTGGGCACCTGTCCCCATGCAGCCCCTCCCAGAGCAGCCTCTGCTTTCAGGAGAACCACAGGCCTCTTGTTTCCCCCACCTGTTTCTAGATTCCTTGGAAGAAAGCTGGGGACTCGGCCCTTCTGGTGAGTTCAGCAATGCCTCTCGGAGTCACCACAGAGACCCCGAGGCCCCTGTCAACTGCAGCTCCTGCCCGGGGCCCCCGGCAGCCCTGCCTCGGAGGCCAGCGCTCCGTTTCCTCCAGCTCCTCTTAGGAATGAACGAGTCTGATGTGCAGACTTTCCCCAGGAGCCCTTCAGGAGCCCCAGCCTCACCCTCGCCCCCCGAGGGGCCATCCCCGGGGCCTTCCATCCCGCCAGGAGCCTCCACTCTACCTCCAGCCTCTCCCGGGGCTCCTGGGCCACCTCCTGTTACTCCAGAGCCTTTGACCTCGGCCCCCGGGGCCCACACAGCAGCCAGGCAGCCTTCTCTGCCTGCAACCATCCTGACGGATGCTTCAGCCCGTTCCATGATAGACCCTAGCCCCTCAGAGACCCCTGCCACCCTCTTCAGGCCTCACAGACTCTCTCCTACCACCTCCAGACTCTCTGCAGCCCTTGTGGCTACTGCCAGCCCTGGCCTCCAGCAGCCCACAAGGGGGACCTCACGCAAAGAGGAGCCCACGGGGTAAAGTGCCCTCCATTTCAGGGCCACACCTGGGAGACACCGGACAGAGGGAGCTGCCAGTGGCCCTGGGAGTGTGCAGGGATGCTGTGGGGGCCAGCGAGGCTGACTCCTGCAGGGCTGCTGGGGGCGTGGCAGACCCTCAGGTCTGACATGGCCTTGCTCCCACGAAGCATTTGGAATGCGCCCTGGGGATCAGCCCAGGCCTTCCCCAGGGGCAGCAGCGTCCCTGGAAGGCCCCACCTCTTTCAAGGAAGGCTGGGTTTCTGAGCCACCTCCACCGGAGGAGGAGGGGTGGTGGCGAGGGCCTGAGACTCCACTGGGACTGTGCCGCCAGCGTTGAAGTCCTCACTCCGAGGTTTCCCGATTAAAGGCTGTGTCAGTCTCCCCCAGGGTGCCCTGCTCACTCATTCATTTCTCACTGGAAAGGTGGGAAAAAGCCACCCCAGCCCCCGCCCCACTTGGGAGAGAAGACGGGCTGCATTGGGGAGCTGTCTGGTGTAAGCCCCTGGTGGCCTTTGATGCTGGGAGGTTTCTGAAGTGAGAAGGGAAAAGACGGATGTAGAGGCCTTTGCAAGGTCGGCTCCCAGGCTCCCACGGGGGGGGGGGCGGGGGGGCGGGGAAGAAAGCAGCGGGCAGCTGGTCCTCGTCACCAACACCTGTGGGGAGGGCGAGAGGGAGAGGGAGAGGTCGGCCACCCTGAGTCTCCAGGCCTCAGCCAGCCCCCCTGGGGAGCTCTGAGGCCAGATGCCTCATTCTTCAGAGTTGTCCTGAGGCAGGGCAAAGGAACAGCTCTGTGTGCCCATGCTGACCAGTAATTCCATCCAGGCTGCCCCAGGAAAGCGGCATGACCTTGGATGAGGCAGCTCCCTTCAGCTTGAGGCAGTTCCCTACGAGGGCGATGGCTGAGAGCTGTCAGCCAGCAGCCCTCCCAGCAGCTGGGGGACTAAGCCCGTCAGTATGAAGGGGGTCTGGGCAGTGCAGCCTAGTTTCCATGACAGGTGGAAGGAGGACAGTGCTGTCATTTATGGGGCCCATCAAGTGGAGATGGAAGACAGGGAACTGTGATGTCCCCGTGTCACCCGCCTGCTGCCACCAAAGCCCGATGGAGCTGTAGAATAAAGTGCTGAGAGATGCAAAGGGCTCAGATGTGATGGGTGGTATTTAATTTGAGGGTGAGGGCTGGGTGCCCTGACCGGCTCTGAGCTCTGCTCAGCCGCCATGGGCTGAGGGACCTTGGGGCTCAACACCTTCATCTGTGCAGTGGGACCATGCCCCTCCCTGGTGGCGTTGCCTCCACGTGATGCTGTGCAGTCACCCAGCTTCCTGATGCCACCTGGGATCTAATTTCAGGACAAAAGTGCGGGACCCTGGCTGCCTCCATGTGGCAGCTTCTCGAATAAGCCAGCCATCCACGTGGTGGTGGCTGGAAGTCAGGGCCAACTGTCCCATCATTACCCACTGTTTAATAAAGGGTGCAACTCAGTGTTAGTGCTGGCCTACCCTTCACTGACCCCAAGAACTCAAGTAAATGATGTTATTTCAAATGTTTAAAAAAAAAAAAACATGGGGGAGGGGCCAGGAGGACAGCTACACACATTTTCCCCAGGTTGATCCAAGCACAAAACCATGCTTTTCTGGAGCCTTCCTCACCGCCCCCTCCCCCAACTTACAGCTGGGGCCACAGGGGCTCAGAGGGGTTAGGGGGGCGTCCTGCGGTTGCACAGGCTATGAAGGCTGAGCTGGGAGGAGAGCCCTGCTCCGACCCCCAGTCTGGGCTCTGCCCCTTCACCTCGCACGTGGTTGGGTTCTTCTGCGGGGATTTAAGAGAGCCAGTTGACGACTACAGTTGATGAAAGGGCGCTGGGGCCACCTCAGTGGGGTTTGGGCTCCCCCAAGGGCAGACCCAGAGGTCAGTGTTTGGGTGTGTGTGAGTCACTGACCTGGGAAGTGACCCCAGGAAGCAGGTGAGGAAGGGGGAAGTGAGAGGGGGAAAGGGAAGAAAACCAGTCAGGATGCATGACAGGGGTCACTGCTGTGGGTAATTGCCACCCAGTCTTTCTGCGGACCCTCTGGGATTCCATGTCGCACATGCCTCAGGGTTGCCCCCGGCAAGGGCCTGAAGCTGCCACACTTGTTCCTGGCATGTCCAGCTGGCCCTGCCCAGGGACCCTGCCTGTCTCCGGTCTGCTTGCTCCCTGGCACAAGAAGGCTCTTGGGGAAGAGGTGCCGGGACCATCTGCAGAGGACCTCCCAGCTGGGCCAGGGTTCTCACAGCCTCACACTGTGGTCCATAGTCCCTTCTCAGGGTCCCTAGGGTCAGGGTCCTCCCTTCCCCATGGGCAGGCAGTGGGGTGACATGCTGGGAGCCCCAGTGGAATCTGACTTGGCAAGAAGATCCCGGTGGGATCTTACTCTGTCCACAGTAAGCCCCAGAGTGCAGGGCCCGCTGCCCAGGGCTGGCTCTGGGAGGCCAGGAGACCACTGTCCGGACCCTGAGTGGGCGTTTAGTGCTCTGAACAAGCAGGAGGGGCTGCTCTGAACTCCCAGCAGCCCGGGCTGACACACGCAGGAGAGGGTGTCCCTGGGCGGACACACCCTGGCTGTGCCCAGGCCTGCAACTCCACGTCCAGGGCTCTGTGCAGCTGTCCGTGTGCCAGAGCCTCCTCCGTGCAGCCAGTGTCACTGGATCGGAGGGTTCCATGAGGGCCGAGTGACCAAACCCAGGCGTGGAGATGGTTGGGAGAACCGACCCAGAGACAAGCCACAAGAGGTTTCAAATTAGGACAAGCTCTCAGGTTTAAAAGTGCCTTCCCTTAACTTACGTTGAATGTGTGGTACATCTGCGTCCCCAGAAACAAATATGCGTGAAGCTGTATTCGGGGAGAGGCCTCCCCCACCCCGTATCCACCCAGCTCCCCTTTCTCTTTTCTGTGGTCTCTGGTTCTTGGGTGCCTCGGTGCCTCGGTGAATATGCTAGCAAACCTTATTATTATTTTTATAATCCAGACACAGTGTAGTCTAGGCCCTACTGGCACCTGCTTTTTCCCACCTAGCGGTCTCTCTTCCAGACCTTGGCGCTCCAGGACCCACCAAGCGAGCTCCTTCCTCCTCCCCTTTTCGCAGAGGCGCAGCAGCCCCTTGCGCATGCGCACGGAGAGCCGTTTATTTATGCCCTGTGGGTGAACATCCGGGTCATTTCAGATCCTGCGCTTACAAAAGATGCTACAGAGGATAAATTCCTACTGACATTTTGCACGCGTGCACGTGTTATTTTTAAGACAAATTCCCAGAAGTGAAGTTACTAGGGGCCAAAGGCAGATGCATTTCTGATCTCGAAGGGTATTGCCACACAGGCATCCTCTGTAGGGCATGTACCAATCTGGGCTCCCACCAAACACAGGAGAGTCTATGTTTGGGGAGGGGGGGCTCCACGGGTGAGTGGAGCAGAGACCTGTGAGATGAAAATAAGCCTCCCGGACAGGTGTGGAAGGAAAGGGGGAATCGAGCTGAGCCTGGACCCCCGAGGCCCTCAGGAAACAAAGAACAATGAGGGGAGAAGGGTCCTGAGACTGGAGAAAAGGAAGGTGAGTCCATCTCATCCTGCGGAGCAAAGTGGGAAGCGTCAGGTCAGATATGTTAGCGCAGGGTTTTTCAACTCAAAGGGTCTGTTTCATGGGGAACCTTTTCAGATTCCCTCTGGATGCAGGAATCCCAGGCTGAGGGAGTGGAAGCGGGGCCGGGAGGGGGAGGCCGAGCTGCAGCTCGGAGCTGAGGATGGGGAAGAAGGCAGCCCGTGGCCGCACCGGAACAGGGAGGGTCCGGGAGGACCGGCCTGTGTCCTCGGAGCCCCGCACACCGCCTGGCTCACAGGGGGTGCTCGGGAAATGTCAGAAATGCCAATAGCCAAGGAGCCAGGACACCATGAAATTCCTCCCCAGAAATCTGAGAAGTCCACCTGTTGGTCCCATGACCAAATATGATGGGGACAGAATGCCGGTGGGGGTGGGGGCAGCAGACCCACCTGTTGTCTTCAGTGTGACCTCAGTCAAATCAGATCCACTCTCCCGTCCTGTCCGAACTCTTTCCTTGTAAAAGTCTTCTCCAATTCATCACTCAGTCAACAAATATTTACTGAGCATCTACTGTGTGCCAGGTCCTGGGGCTCCGACAGTGAGGCCATCACAGCCCTTGACCTGGTGGGTGTGAGACAAGCACCGCCACCCCCGCCCCCCGCCCCGATGCATGATCGCTGGTTGTGCCCGGAAGGAGAGGAGGACCGGACTCTGTGGGCGGGTGGTCAGGGCCGGCCTTGCGGGGGAGTGACCTTTCAGCTGAGAGGACCCTAGGTGTCAGCAGGTCAGGAAAAAGGGAACGGCAACCCAGGCAAAGGGAACAGTGTATGCAAAGGGCCGGAGGTGGGGAAGATGTTTGAGGGTTTGTGGAGGTGGAAGAAGGCCGGGGCGGCGGGAGCTCAGGGTAAGAGGGATCAGGCGAGGCAGGGCAGGTGCGCAGGGACCGGATCTTTATCGTCTTACCCAAGTGCAACTGGAAGGCGTTAATTCAAAGTTTCGAGCAAGGAAGGGATGAGATCAAATTTATGTTGCAAAAAAATCGCTCAGCTGTCCCTTCCTGGAGCCCTAATCTTGCATTCGTGGGAGTGACGGATGACGCACTGCAGGATGACATGACAAGAGAGTATCTAATGCTCTGTTGTTCCGGTCGCCTCAAGGTCACTCCCATGCAGCAGGGAGGCCCAGCTCCCGCCCGCAGGCGGTGTCTCTGGCGAACAGTCTGGAATCCAGCTGCCGGCAGAGGCAGGAGCTGCGGGAACTGTTCCAGTGTGCGTGCGGAGGAGCACAGCCTGCAAAGGCTCACAGCGAAGGGGGGGCTGAGAGCCAGCTCAGCTCAGTTACGGCGGAACAGACTGCGTTGCAGCAGCGCTTCTCAGGGCCTTTGAGGGGGCGCCGCGTGCCTGGTGAGCCTCAGGGAACGCCTGGAACAGCGCGTGTTCCACACTTATCTTGAAACGTTGGTTTTCATTGAACGCTTTGGCCTCAGACTCACTGAGAAACCCCGCTCTGTTTCCTGGTTGTTTCTAGGGCATATCCACCAACGAGCATGCTCAGTTTCTTTTCCAGAAATCCCTGCTCAGGGGACAAAAGCACCCTCTTTCCTGATGGGGAAACGCATCCATTCAGTGTCTTGTTCCCAGAGTGGGGAGGGGTCCCCGACTAACAGTCGGATCAACCAGCCAGTCACGGAAGGCAGCCTGTGGGGTGTCAGCTCTGTCCCTCTCCAGCCTCCGTCTTACCCTCAACACCACCCTGCCCGGCCTCCTTGGGAATGTCGTCATCAGTGGCCACCTGTCCTTGGTCCCTCGGTTTTTCTCATCACCTTATTGGGTTGGGGGGAAATAAGAAGTCAATCCCCTTCACCAAGAACTCAGGTGTGCCCTGGCTGGTGTAGCTCAGTGGACTGAGCATGGGCTGTGAACCAAAGGGTCGCTGGTTCGATCCCCAGTCAAGGCACATGACTGGGTTGCAGGCCAGGTCCTAGAGGGGGCCACATGAGAGGCAACCACACATTGATGTTTCTCTCTCTCTTTCTCCTTTCCTTCCACTCTCTCTAAAAATAAATAAATAAAATCTTAAAAGAAAAAAAGAACTCAGGTGCCCTGTTCCATGAGGGAGCAATGGCCTGGCATTTCTGGTCCCTGGGTCTATTTTATTGTATTATTATTGGTTTTAAATTGAGGTATAATTGACTCCCAAGTCTCTGTGGTTCTCCCAGCAGAACCTGCCAAGGCCCGTTGGTCTTCCTGCCTCCATGTGAAATGTGAGATGCCCCTGTCCCTGTGTCCAAAAGAATGTGGCCACATCTGTCCCCTGCCCTGGTGACCCGACCCTGGTGATGTGCGGAGGAATACCAACCAAGAGAAGCAACGCCACAAAACATTTTTTCAGGAGGTCATGTTTTTATTCTACATTATTGGTGTTGCAGGGGACGGGACCAAGATTCCACCTCCATGAACTCACGGGCAGGCCAGCGGGGAGAATTATGTACACCTAGAGTGGGCGCAGAGCGGGGGGCCGGATCTTCCCGGGAAGGAGCCGGGAGGACGCAGGCTTAGGCCACGGGGGCCAGGCCGACCTGGTTGTTGCCCCTGTCGAAGACGGTGAAGTACTGGCGGATGAAGATGTCACCCAGGATCCAGAGCTCTCCAGAGGCGGTGGGCAGGTTCATGCCCTGGAAGCCGCTGACACAGCTCTGCTGGCTCTGGAGGAGAGGAGGGTGAAACCGGAGATGGGACGCAGACTCCTCGGGGACAGGCGCCGGGGGACGGAGCCCCGGGGGCCACGGCCCACTGCAAGGAGACATGTGCACAGAGGAGCTTCCTAGCTCGCATCCGGGCACGTGGCTCTTTCTGCATGGGGTCTGCCTGCAGAAGCTGTCCCTGCATCGGCGGTTTCCAGGGGCTACGAGACATTGCCCAGTGTTTCTGGCAGGTGCACAAACCCTGACGTCAGCACCGGAGCGAGGGGGGTTAGGAAGAAACCTGCCAGGGAGGATTTTGGAAGCCCTGGTGACACAGCCTTTTCTCGTTATCCTGATCCTGTTCAGCGACAAACCAGGTCGGCCATTAGTCCTTGTCATTCACCAAGGTTGTGGGCACCTTGGGTGCACGTTGGAGTCACCTAGGAAGTTTTGGAAAACCCCACTGCTCAGGCCTCTCCCTATTAATTAACCAGCATCTTGCGGGGAGTGGACCAGACATGAGGACTTCCTGCTGGATAGCATCGACCCACTGGGTGAAGCAAGTTTCCCTCCTGGCATCATGGCAGAAAGTAAGGGGTTTTCCTGTGCTCTGTCTGACCGAAGATGTGTTACTTGGTGGGGACAGTGGGAGCATGTTATCCCTGACCCTATACAAGCTGTGATTTTCATTTGCCCAACCCTTAATGGCTTCAGTGTGGTTCCTCTCACCCAACTCCACTAAACCACACTCCAATCAACAGGCTAGTAATGGAAACCTGGGGTGTGGACTCAGGTGTTCAATTAGAAATTCTTTTCATGCCATCATTATGTGCCTTACTTTTCTCTCATGGGTGGGGTGGGGACTGGGTCCAAGTCCTCATTCATGCCTTTATTTGTAATGTATTCTTTTTCTCTGGAGGCTGTCCAGAGCAGATGTCAGTCACAGCCCGTGCAAAGGGGGAGGATGTGGCCACATCCTAGGGGCCCACTTAGGTGGGAGGCCCAGAGCCCCTTTACCTGCAGGATGTAGGCACTGGGGGGCAGTGGATACTGGATGCCGTTGATGGTGAAGACAATGTCGGGCAGGCTGTTGATGGCCGAGCAGCTGACCACCATCTGCAAAGAGGGAGGGTTAGAAGGGCTGCATTCCTTCTATATGGCAGATCTGCCACCTGGGTCTAGACCAGGGCCACCAGGGCTGGGTTTACCTGGCCGTTCGAGCTCTGGCTGGCTCCGATGTAGCCCTGGATGTTGGCAATGGCATTGGTGGGGCCAGCCAGCAGAGAGGTGCCGGTGTCGACAATGGCCTGGCAGCCCCCACTGCACGCGATGGCCTCGCCGTTCATGGTGATGCTGTGGGCGAGAGGCACATGAGGGTTTCCTTCGTCCCAGGAGGAATGGAGTGACTCCAGAGGGCCCCTTCCCCACCCGTTGGCCAATATATGAAATGTCAGCGTCAGCTTCTCTCCTTCACGGATACGTTCATTTATGCACTAGTGTCTCCGCAGCTATGCACTGAGCGCCACTCTGTGCCAGGCCCGGGAGGTGCAAAGCCTAACAAGACAGCCACGCAGCTTCTGGCTGCGGGGGGCTCACAGCCTAGCTGGAAAGGTAAGTTGTGGTCAAGGAAGGGCAGGATGAACAGGGCACACGGCAGGGGGACAGAACCACAACCCAGAGTGAGGGTGGTGGGGACGAGGAGCAGCCAGGGAGGCTTCTCAGGGAAGCAGGTGACCAGAGGCTGCCAGGAGGTGAAGGGCAGGAGGAGGATGTCGTGCGGCAGGTGGGCAGCGATGGGGACAAGAGGAGCGGGGGTGGGAGCTGGAAGAACTGACGACGTTGTGGCGTGCCTGGGATAGACATAGGGGGACCGGCGCATCCTGGTTTAGCAGGGCTGTCCTGGTTTTAGCACGGAAGATTTTCACATCCCAGGACACTGCTCTGGCCTGGGCAAACCTGAGTGACTGGTCCCTCTAGCAGGCCTGCGGGGGGTGGGGAGGGGAGGGAAGGACAGCTGGGGAATGAGGCTGTGTGGGGGGTGAGCAGACCCCAAAGGAGAAGCAGGGTCAGAATGGCTGCAACAAGTTCTCAGCTGTTTTGCCGTATCCCTAGACTGACGGTGACATTTTTCCTCGAATGGGAGGAGCACGGGCCAGTTCACAGGTCCCCTAAGTGCTGAGATAGGTGGACAGCCAGGTCCTCCAGCCCTCCCCAGGGATGCTAGTAGATTGTCCTGCCTCTGTGACCAGAAGGAAAGTGGCTGTCTCATCCCTGCAGAGTGTTTTGGGGCTCAGACAGCTCTCCTCCTCCAGCGAAGTGCCCGTCTGGGGTCTCTCTGGCTTGGCCAGCTCCCGCCTTTACCTCCCGGCGGGATACCCGTCCCTGTGCTGGCTGTTCCAGTGGGACCCTGAAAAGCTTAGCTGGCTATGAGTCTATAAGGAGATGGAGTCTGGGGCCCAAGCCAGGATGTCGCCCACCCACAATGATCTCACCTGTCCACGGTGATCTGCCAGTAAGTCTCAGAGGACAGAGGCACCCAGTTCAGGTTTCCGGTGTAGTAAGAAGAATCGATGCCACCAAACATCACCACACTGCCGCTCTGGTCATTGCTGTGAAAAGTGGGGGGAAAAACAGGAATTCATTCTCTCCATTCACTCACTCAAACGAACATAATCTACATGTACTCTAAGAGCTACCTTTTTTCTTTCTTCTTCTTCTTTTTTTGCTATGGAAGCTTGCCCTCTATTTTGGTCTCTAGCCTGTGTGAGGAGCTTTGCTGAGTGTGTGACAGACAGGGTTTCCTGTAATCCGTACACCGAGGCCCCTGCCATGGCCATGATGATGATGATTATTTCCACTTTACAGACAGGCACAGAGAGGTGAGGCGACTTGCCCAAGGTCACACAGCCAGGGAGTGGCAGAACCAAGATTAGAACCTAGGTCTTCCTGGTTCCAAAGTATTTGAAATGAATCCATGTTTGCTCTTAAGGGCTTGACATGTAGTGTTCATTCTCAGCCAGGGGCATTCACCCCCCAGGGACATGCGACAGTGTCTGGAGGTGTTTTTGATGGACATGACTGGATGTGGGTAGGGGCCGTCACTGGCATCTGGGAGGGAGAGGCCAGGGAGGCTGCTAAACACCCTACGAGGCACAGAACGGCCCCCAGCAGCAAGGAATTATCTGGTCCAAAATGTCAGTAGTGCTGAGACTGAGAAACTGATCCAGCTGGAGAGATGAGGTGGCCCTACCTGAAATACCTGTAAGGGCCGATTGCGTTTAAGGGCTGATTTGAGTATTAAGTGGCCCCGGGGGAAAGGATAGAAGGGCCACTCTGTTGGAAACTGCAGGGGTCCGTGCTACCGGAATTGTCATTGTCTAAACCTGCAGATGTGAGTTAGGTAGGGGGCAGGTGCGGACGGAGAAATGAGCCGACAGAGAACTGGCCACAGGTGAAACAGTCCCCACTCAGCGAACCCCACCCCCTCCCCGATCACATCTGACAGTACACACGGCCCACCACACATCGCCGCAGAACAGCGGACAACTGGGGAAACACATCAGCCGTGACAAACTGCTTCCAAAGGGGAGGATTTGGGCATTCGGGGAAGGTGGAGACACCCTCAGATATTCCCGCATAAACCTCCACTCGACCGAAACCAACGGCTGCTTCACTTTTCATTGTCTTGGAGTTAACTCCCAGTCACACCTGGTGTGAACTAATGCAAGAAACTGGCATTCATCCTTTAGAAGTTCCACTGTTCAGGATGTGAGTCTCAACCAATTTTTTTTTCATTTCTTGCTGTGAAATTTTGGCCCCCATTTTAAGCAGGTTCACTTCAAACGGTGGTCTTTGGGGGGTCAGCAATGAGGGGACTAGAGCTGCAGAGCAAACGGCTAATGACATTGGAGTCATTATGTACGTCGAAGTGACAGAGACTCACGCTGGTCATACGACGAATGAAGACAGCGGGTCACAGAGGGCCTTGGTGCCGTCCTCTCTACAAACACACCCCTCAAGCCTCAGACGCCGACCCTTTGGATCCCTCGCTTGCTAAGACCCTCTTCTCACCCCCAGCCCTGGACAGCCCCGTGCTGGGCCAGGTGACCGCGACCTCTGCCCCAACTTACGAGCTCAGGTAGACGGAGAACAGGTCTTGGGAAACCAGCCCCTGGGCCCACATGTTGTCAAAGACGGGCGTGGCCCCCGAGGCGGCGATGCTGGGGTAGGCCAGGCCCAGGATGCCGTCGAAGGGCGCGTAGTACAGGAAGGAGCCGGGCTCCGTCTCGCTCAGGCCGAAGATCTGGTTGGTGTCAGCGATGCCTCCGACCTGAGTGGGGAAACCGCGTTGTTCATGATCGGCTTGCGTCCACCGGGCTCCTTGCGGCGCCAGCGCGGGCCCCGGAGCGTCCTGGCTCATTCTGTGCAGGACTCCGCCTCTGGGCCGGCCGGCTGGAAGGACGGGAGAGGGGCCGTCCCCGGGAGTACTGGTTATTCTGCTGGAGGGAGCCATTGCGGCCGAGCTCCAGATGGCCGCAGTCTGCGCCTGGGTGTGTGAGTTTGTTGCAGAACAGATGGGCACCGTGCGCTCGTGTGCCTGATGGTCGGAGGCAGAGCAGACCCCAGGCAAACGGAGCCCTTGCCCCGTGCTGCGCCCTGGAAGCGGGGAGCTGGGGGAGCGTTAGGGTTGGGGTGGGGGGGCCACAGTGGGGGGAGGAGGAGGAGGTGCTGAAAAAGAACTGAGCCTTTCCTTACCGTCTCTGTAGCACTCAGCTTGGGTGGGGCTGAGGCAGGCTCGTGGCTTCAGGTGCCACCCCTTACCCACCACTGCTCCACCTAGAAATGTCTGCGACACCTCTGCCACTTCCCCTTCCCCGTTCTCTCGTTAGGTGACTTTGGGATCACTGAGACCCACATTACTGGAATGAGCTGGTTCTGGGGGGTGCTGGTGGTGGGGAACCCCCAGGGTTCCTGGCAGCGGGTCCCAGGACTGGGCGGGGGTGAGGTGGCCCCCCAGCAGGAGCTCACCTGGACGGTGTCGTATCCGAGGATGCCTGTCATGCTGCCGGTGCCATAGGCAACGGAGACTGTCTGGCTGGTGGCCTGGTAGGTGGAGGACTGCTGAGGGTTGAAGCGGTTGTGGTTGGCTGTGAGGGCGAGAAGTGACGCTGTCAACCTCCGACAGCTGGTGGGGAGCATGGTCTGGGGTTGGCTTCCTGGAGTGGGTGCCTGGGTTCTGAGTTGGGGGATGCTTTGGAGGAGATGGATTATCTTTGCCTAGATTTTGGAGCCCAAGCGTTCCCAGGTTTCATGCCATCTGGTTAGACCAGTTGGGACAATCTCACTGATGGAACGTCCCCAGCTGACCCCACAGTGCCCCCGAGGACGCCCCAGCCAAACACTGTGAGACGCAGGCCCATGGCTGCCCGCTTCTCTCTGCCACTGGCCTGAACTCCTGGAGCACTGGGACCACGTGTTACTCACCCCATTGCCCCCCAGGTGCCTGAGCCCAGTGCTGGGCACACAGCAAATGCCTGCTGAGTGAATCCTGAGTGGCCCCAGCAGGCTTGAAAGGGACCTGTTTGCAGCCCCTGAGCGTGCTGGGCCCCTAGGCCCTGGAGTGCGGGGCGGGCAGGGCTGGGCACTCACAGCAGGCAGGGCTGGAGCAGTAGACGGAGGGCACCCACAGGTTGGAGGAGCCGGTGTCGAAGATGACGGTGAACTCCTGAGGGGGTGTTCCGATGCCGATGGTGCCGAAGTACTCCATCTGCCGGGCGGGCGGGGGCAGCACAGCTCATGCTATGGGGCTCCCCACCCCGTCTCCCCAGGGACTGTCTCTGGGTGGGCTCCTCAGCCCACCTCCCGCCTTCCCCTTTGCATTCCTGCCTTTCCCTCCCTGTTCTATGCATCCGTCTTTCAAGACCCAGCCTGGTCTCCCCGCCTCCTTGGAGTCTTCCTTGATTGTTCCCCAGTTCTCTTCTACTGTTCTTTTCTGCGTACCACTAACACCTACCAATAACCTCGTCTTGTCTGTCCTGGTCTCGCCGTCCTCGAGAACGCATGTTCTTGGAGGACAGCGTGGGACCTTAAAGCGCCCGGCTCAGTAAATGCTGACATGCGTGTTCGTTAAATTGTTGACCAGGAGATATATGGAAACCCTTCCATATATCTTCTTCCTGACTCTTCGTGTGCACAGCAGGCTCCAAGAAAGGGCATAGTCAGGGTTTTTATTCTTGGTGCCAGCACTTTCCTTCTCGGTCGCAGCCATGCTGGTCTTGCTGTTCTTGGATGAGGACCGCCTCCTTTCCATCCCAGGGCCTTTGTACTTGCTATGTCTTGTGCTTGGGAAATGTTTATTCTACGTCTTTCCTTGGCTGCCTCCTCCTCATCAGTTACTCAGTGCTAATTGATGCTACTGATGCTAATCAATGTCACCTCCCCTGAGAGGCCCTCCTTGACCACTCTAAGTTAGCCCTTCCCTCTTATTCTTTTTCCAATTACTCTAATTAATTTTTGTACCACTGTCATTACCTGAAATTATCTTACACACTTATTTATTTGTCTCTTATTTGCCTTCTCTTCCAGCATAGAAGCTCCAGGAACTTTGCTTATTCACTATCGATTTCTCAGCTCCTTGCACAGCCCCTGGCACATAGTAGGTGCTTCATAAACATGTAAGTACATGGGCTAGCTTTACCAGAGGCCAGGCCGTGTGCTAAGTATTCCACAAAAGAAAAACCAACATTACTGCACTAATTACTCGGACAACCCTCTGAGAGTGGATATTAGCAGTTCTGTTTGACAGACAGGACACTGGGGCTCACTCAGAGAATGTAAAAGACTTGCCCAAGGTCACCGGGACCATTAGAGCCTAGATGTGCTCCAGGCCTGGCAGAATTCAGAGGCTAAACTCTTAATGACAGGTGTCCTAGCTTTGTACCCTTGGCCCAGTGCTACTCACATAGGGGACACGTAGTATTTTTGAAGAAGGACAAATAGAAGGGTCAGAGTGATCTTCCTGTAATTTCCATCTGATCGTGTCAACCACTCGTTAGGATGATTCAGTGGCACTTAAGATACAGATGGTTATCAGAGACTCCACCTGGCTTCTCCCATTGACCCTCCACCTTACTTTGCACCCCCCTCCCCTCCCCCTCCCCCTCGCCCTCCCTCTCTTCCTGCTCTCCACGCACATCCGGCTTCCTTTCCTTAGACGCACTCCGCTCCCCGCTGTCATGGGGTCTGACAGGGGTCCCTCCTGCTCTCTGGGACTCTCTTCCATCCTCTTGGGGCCCTCACTCTTCCTTCATTGCTCCAGGGAGATGTCCCTGCCTGCCACCTGCCACCTGCCACGCTGGCACAGGGTGTCACCTTCACTGTGGCCCTCGCCTGGTTGTACTTCTCATGCTTCGTGAGGCTCACAGAATGCTGTCTGTCTCTCCCTACTAGACTGTGAGCTCCAAAGGGGTGGGGGCTGGGCCTGGTTTTGCTCACTGCTGTTTCCTGACCCAGCACCATGCCCAACACACCACGAGGGGCTCTGTATGCATAACACTGGGGGAAGGAAGGAAGGAAGGAAGGAAGGAAGGAAGGAAGGAAGGAAGGAAGGAAGGAGTTTTCCTGCCCTCCCTGTGCCTCTGAGATCCAGGGAGCAGACTCCTGGGGGACTGCCTGGGGCCTCAGAATTCTGGTCCATCTTCCAAGACCCCTGGGGACCTCTCTCTCCTAAGCCCCCAGAGCCTCCCCCGCCGCCCGCCTGTGCACTCACGTCCATGTAGTTCTCAAGGGGCTGGGTGGCCGTCAAGTCGGCGACCTCCTTGAAGTACTTGCTGGCCGGGTTGAAGCTGTGCGTCTTCAGAAAGTCCTCCAGCAGGCCATGCTGAATCAGGTTTTGCCGCATGGACCGCTTTCTGACCAGGGGAACCCTGTGGCAAATGTTGCAAAGGGATGGTTTGTGGGGGTGGAGTAATTAGTCAAGGAGTCTGCTCCTGGGGTGCAGTGGGGGCCCGGCAAGGAAAAGGAAGCTGACCCAAGAGAGATGCAGGAAGGAGGGAGTCAAGATGGGGCATGCTCCCCTTTGGGCGCAGCAACACGAGGAGGCCCAGTGGTTGTCCCCAGTCGCCTGGCCCCCTCGGGGAGCAGGAACCGACCCCAGGCCGGCCCCGAGGAAGCCATAGGCAGTCGGTTACGCCTGGGTGCACTGCCTGGGTAGGTCTTGCACGGAGCGCTTTGGGCTTGGGAGAGTTCCGAGGTCTCTAACAAAATCCCGCCATTAGCACTTCACTCCATGGAGCCTAGAGATTCTCATTTGAAAAGAATAAGTCCTCCTGAGAGAGTCACGCTGGGCCCTCTGTCCTGCTCTCTTTCGTTTAAAGGGATATAATGTGCCTTTCCTCTGAGCAGTTAACCACATCTGTAGTGCTGGCTTCCCAAAAGGGCAGAGAGAGTGCTAAGAAATGGTCAGGAGAGGCGCTTTACAAGGGAAGAAGAAGAAGATGGGCGGAAAGAAAGGCCATGCGACAGGCAGCTAACTCACTTGTAGATGACGCACTCAGAGAGTGCCACCAAGCCGAGCAGCAGCAGCCACTTCATGGTTCTTCCCGGGGCCCGAGTGTCCAGAGAAGTGGAGGCGGTGGACAGTGTGCAGCAGCAGGCAGGAGCGGCTCCTTATATACTGCCCAAGTGCTCAGGAGTCGACCTTATCAGCCCTCAAATATCACCCATTCTCCTAACCCAAACAGAACGTTTCTTGATAAGATTGTCCCTGCCCCAGCGCCCTGTTCTGAGAAGTTTCCAGTACAGAAGCTTTCCATGGTAACCCCTCCCCCTGGCTGGAAGAGCAAGTGATGGACTGGAGGCGTCTGTCTTAAACAATGAAATGCATTGCATCTTGACAAGCTGGATATGTTGACTAAATTGGTCTCAAGTGCACTTAGCGTTTGACAGATGCTCAAGGAGCTCAGTTACCCTGATTTGTCCCAGTGGGAGAGATGGCCGGGTTCTTGGAGACCAGCTCCCCACCTAGGGATGGGCCATGTTCCTATAGCTGCGACCCCAAAGCTCATTCATGGGTCAGTGGCTTGGGACTCAAGACATGTCCCTACAAAAATGTCATTTTCTGGGTTGTTGAATGACAGCTGGGCCAAGTCCCGGAAAGTGGTGCGCCCAGCAGAGGAAGAAGAGAGGGTGGAACAGGTGGAGGAATGCTGCCTTTTCTGAAACAGGCCAGCTGTGTCTTTGGAATCTGTGCTCCTTACTTTCTGTCCCCCTTCTCTTCCCGCTGCCGCTGTTCCACCTTCTCAGGTTGCTTGAAGCTTCCACCTTTGAGAACCCAGTGGGTCTGGCTCTCCCATGTTCTCCATCTTGAAACTTGTCTGACTCAGCTACAGTGGAGCAAAGCCATCTGGGAAAATTTAGACTAGAGTGTGAATGACTCAGGAAGTAGTTTCTCCTGAAGAGAAAGTCTTAAGAGAGTCCCTTCTTAAAAGACGATGCTTACCAACCCAGTGGATTCTCCATGGGGTTTATTCAGTGGACAAAGTAGAGTGAAAACTTTGATTCAGGAATGGTGGGATGGGAGATATCGGTGGGAGGTCAGCAGTAGGTGGTGAGATCTATCTGCCTGTCTTGTTCTGTAGTCAGATCCCCTGGGCCACCCCAGGTTTTCTCAGCATCGAGAGACGTAGATTCTAGTAAAGCTCCAAATTCCCCTTTGCCTCTGAGTGAGGACAGAGGGGTGGGGTTAGTACAAAGCACATTCGTATTTCAAGTTCACCTGTCAAGTCAGTTTCATGCCACAGATGTGGATCCTTGACCTGTATTTTCCACTTTCACATCATTTGATTCCTACTTCCTCTGCTCACTCCTGCCCTCCCCCTTGAGCCTTTCTTCTTCCAGCTACCCTCTCACGCTCGGGCTGATGGCCCTAGAGATGGCTGCCTAAGTCCTGGGAGCAGCAGACGGGAACCCCTGGAGGAAGGCTACTGCTGGGAGGGAGGTAGGGAGGGAGGGGCATGTACGGGGGTGGGGGCCGGGCAGGGTCTTTAAAGGTAATTGGTGTCTTGCGCTGTGTGGTGGGTACAGGGCTGCTGACTGATGTTTCTCTCTCACATCGGTGTTTCTCTCCCTCTCTTCCCCTCTCTCTAAAAACAAATAAATAAAATCTTTAAAAAAGTAAATGGGGACAGAGAACAGGTCACGGGCTGGGGGAGGAGATTGGCTACCAAGGGGTATGGGGGACCTTTTTGGGGTGATAGCAACATTTCATCTCTAGATTATACACCTGAAAAGGTAAACTGCACCTTGTGACAATAGACCCAAAGCACCTGACTTCACAGCAGGTGACACACGCAGCCAGTGACGGTCCCATCCATGGGAGTGAAGGGAAAATTGGGTAGTAGGCTGTGCCTGGGGAGGCATCTTAGAAGGGACACCTTGGATTCATTTTGCATAAACTGTCACGATACCACCGACGTTGATGAGGAAGGCACGGACAGCCTGCTCACCAGCCTTGCTTCCACTTCTGTTCTTGGAACCGTGGGTAAATCTGTGCACAGTCTGCTTTCTCGTCACATCGAAGGGTGGCAGTGACAAGTGGGCAGCCTGAGGCAAAGCTTGCTGGTGGCCAGGATTCATTTTGGAGGAGCAGATGGCACCAGGCTCCTCTGTGCACCCCATAGCTGGTTTGCAGGCCTCGGAGTCTAAGGAGGGGCACTGATTTGGGGGCACAGCTTGTCTGTGGGGCCCACGTGGTGGTTCTGGACCAAGGAAAACCATGTTCAGGAAGCAGAAGGGAGACACCTCAGCGGGTCACCTGCAGGTCCCATCCACGCTGCGGGTACCTCCACGAGCAGGATGGAGACAGGACCGTGCTGTCAAGGAGTTTCTGGTTGGCCCAAGAGAAGGCAGAAGGGGAGACCTCATTCCTTTCCACTCGGGTGGGTCTTGGGGTCAACACCAATGGGGAGCTCTTGGATTGGTGAAGACAGTTGTCATCTCACATTAGAGACTTTAAGACCTGGAAGCTGACATGCTCCGTGGCACCGGTTCCAGTCTTATGGCAGACTTCATGGTGGTTCCCAGTTACCCTGGCCTCTGGGTCGTCTGCTCCTTGTCAGCCCCTCCCTGCGAGCACAGGCAGGGCCTAGGACTTGCGGCTAGCCAGTGGGGTATGGCAAAGCAGATGGGATGTCACCCTTGTGATTATATTATATGAGGTGGTCACATCTGTCTTTGTTCAGACTGTCTCTGATGAAGCGAACGCGGACAGGCCCACAAAGCAAGGGACAGAGCGTCACCTCCAGCAGACAGCCAGCCGGGACCTGAGGTCCCCCGTCTGACAATGTGCAAGGACCTGCACCTGCCAACAACCACTCAAACCTCAGATGAGACCACACCCGGCTGACTGCACTCGTGAGAGGCCCTGAAGCCGAGGGCCCAGCTGAACGGAGCCTGGAGCCTGGGTTCCTGACCCACCGAAGCTGTGAGGTAAGTGTGAGTTGCGTTAAGTTTGTGTTAATTCGTCACCAGCAATAAGAACTATTACGGGGTTTGATACCTCCTAGCAAACTCCACCGAGATGCACCTGGCTGTCTGCTTCTGGGGGCTGTTTCAGCACCTGGCGAGGCAGTTTTCTGCTTGGGCAATGGCAGCGGTCCGAGGAGGGCGCCGGCACTGTCCGTCTGTGTGCAGGTGAACCTGCACGGATACAGTGAGGTGTGCATCCCCGTGGCTCTTGGCGCTTTTCTGAGTGCTTTGAGGTACGTGAGCTTTTAAAAAGTCATTATTCCTGCCCTGGCTGGTGTGGCTCATTGGGTTGGGACCCTATCCCATGGACCAAAAGGCTGAGGGTTCGAGTCCTGGTTGGGGCTCATGACTGGGCTGCAGGTTCCGTCCTCAGTCAGGGTGCACACGGGAGGCAACTGATCGATGGTTCTCTCCCACATCAGTGTTTCTCTCCCTTTCTTTCTCCCCCACTTCCCGCTCTCTAAAGTCAATAAGCAGGTCCTCAGGTGAGACTTAAAAATACATAGATACATACATACATACATACGTACATAAAATAAAAATGATTGTTCCTGCATTATCCCTGTAGACACAGTTCAGCAGGTGTGAGTGATCAGCTCAGGTTCATTCAAGTAACACATGATACGAGCAAGACTAGAACTGGGGTTCCAGAGGCCCTGGGCTTGGGAGATGCTTGTCCTGGGCCAGGCTCTGCACCCACACTCATCTACCTGGCGTCTGCCCACTGGTCAGAGTGAGGTGGACATTCTGTGACGTCTTCCGTCTCTGGCCTTCGCCCCAGGGCCACTCAGAGAAGCCATTCTACCCAGTCCCCAGAGGAACTCTTGGGAGGAAACGTGGAATCCCAGCACCGTGTGCTCTCCCCGAGGGCTGACCGCCAGCCAGGGCCGATGGGTGGCTGCCAGCGGGGAGCCCGTGTAATCTGAGCGGGCCAGACCGGCCTGGCAGAAAGATTAGACAACAACATTTACTTTGCCATTAGCCCGGCCTGGCCCTGGGCTCTGAGGGACGCTGGGAACTGCATCGCGAATGGAGGGCAGCCCCTGACAAGGGCACAGGTGTTCAGAAATGTTCTGTGAACATATCAAATCAAGCAGTGGAATGTAATCTAAAGAGCTTGGCCCCAGCAAGGCCGGGATGGCGCACTTCTGTACGGCAGGTGTTATCGGGCTGGCCAGATAGATAGGCCTCAGGACGGCCGGTCCCCTCGGAATTTTCCATCAAGGTCTCAGCCCCCTCATGACGCCTTCCCACAGCACAGAGAACGTACTTCCTAGGGCCAGGCCTGCGGGTTGCTCCAGAGGTGGACACAAGTGTTTCAAATTAAATTTGTAATAGCATGTTTGGCCCAAGTATACCAAGTACAATGCATGTTCATTGTAAATTATTTACAGGTAAATAAAAATTTTAAAATGACTCGATCCCACTGTGCAGGACTATCCACCGTGAATGCTGTAGATGAATGTATTTATTGACTTACAAAGATGGGGGGCCACATGGTACAGTACACACTGTGTTTGCAAATTTCTAAAGGAGAATTAAGTGCTCACGTATTTTCCAAGTGATTTCTTTTTCTCTGTTTTAAAGATTTTATTTACTTATTTTTAGAGAGGGGAAGGGAGGGAGAAAGCCATGACGTGTGGGAGAAACATCGACCGCTTGCCTCCTGTTCGCTCCCATCCAGGGACCAAACCCACAACTCAGTCACGTGCCCTGACCGGGACTTGAACTGCCGACCTTTCACTCTGCGGTTTGACACCCAATCGACTGAGCCACACTAGTCGGGGCCCAAGTGATTTCTTATAACGCCACATCATCACTTTGAATGCTTCTCTTGAAATAGAAAATGCACACAGACATGTGATGAGTGTTCCTAGGGAACAGCGTGATGAGTTTTCGCGAACTGCACGTATCCGCGTCGCCAGCACCAGACCCAGAAACAACGTTACGAGGACCCCCAAAGCTCCCTCAGGCCCCCTTCCAGCCACACCCCCACCCCAAGCATAATCACTTCTCTCACTTCAAAGACAAGCTTGACCTGTTTTTGTCCTTTAGATACATGGCCCCGCGTAACACGCGTGCGCCTGCGTCCCGCTTCTTTGCTCAGGACCGCGTTTGCTGAGTCACCTTGGGCTGTGTGTGGCCACAGATCGGTTGTTCATGCTGCTGTCTGTCATTCCTGCACCGACAGTCATCGATCTCTTTGCTGGTTGATGGGCGGTTGGGCAGCTCCCGGCGTGGGGTCTAGGCCAGCGCTGTCAAACTCATTTCACCGGGGGCCACGGCAGCCTCGTGGGGCCTTCAAAGGGCCGAAGGTAATTTCAGGACTGTCTAAATGTAACTATTCCCTAACTAGGGGCAAGGAGTCAGTGCTGCCTCCGGGAAGAAACAAGGTGGAGCCCTCCGGGTTCAGCCGGCGGGCCTCGGGTTTGCTGCCCGAGGCCTAGGCCGGGTCCCTGGGTGAACGCACGCACGCATTTCTGTCGGGCAGAGAGCCAGGAGCAGCCGTGCTGGACCACGGGAGCAGGTGTTTGGCTCACAGAGCGGCGCTGTCCCCGCAGCCGCGGGTGAGGGTTCCCGCGGCTCCCCGCCCTCGTCACACTGGGCGCTCAGTCGTCTCCACTTCAGCCGGTGCGGGAGGCAGAAGGAGGCGCCCCCTGTCGGTTCAGTCTGCGCTTCCCGATGAATCGGAGCGCTGAGCACGTGTTAGGGCGCTCGCCGGCCGCCGGCCGTTCGCGCGTCTTGGTAGGAAGTGCCTGCTCCTGTAAAAAAAACTTGGATTGCCTTCTGTTACAAGTTGTAGAAGTTTGCATCAGTAATTTAATTTTGAGGAGAAAAAGATCTTTACCTTAGTTGCACGCGATGCCATCACAGAGAACTCAGGAGGTGAGTTGCTCAGGCAGCACAGCAGGTCAAGACCCACCAGCCCCTG
Organism: Tonatia bakeri; assembly: GCA_004024845.1. NCBI lineage: Eukaryota > Metazoa > Chordata > Mammalia > Chiroptera > Phyllostomidae > Tonatia > Tonatia bakeri. The sequence goes on along the minus strand of PVIA01008593.1, from coordinate 26,879 downwards.
CAAGACATTTCCACAGAACCCCTGGGGTCAAAGGGACACAGTCTGAAAAACCTCCGAAATAGATGCAGTGTGGGGTGCAGAGGTGGGAGCCCTATTTCTCCTGTCCCCGAGAACACGTCTCCCCTCTAGCTGTCCCCAGTCAAATGAATGGTAGTAACAGTCCGCAGACATCGAGCACACCTGTGTGTGTGCTGTACCAAGGACCCACGTGGTCTCGCCTCGTGAGATCGAGACAGGATCCTGGAGCTCCATTTTACAGAGGCATGGCTGGTAAACCGAGGCTCAGAGAGGCTCGGCAGCTCGCTGAGGGTTCAGAGAAGTGAGAGGCAGAGCTGGCATCCTTGACGCCTCTGCTCCGAGGGTCGTGATGCTGGCTGTGCCTGTCCTCCAGGGCCTGAGAGGTGCCCAGGAGAAATGGGGAGAACGTTCTTTTGAATGGAGCCACGTGAGAGGCTTCGGAGGTAGTCCCTTCATCCTGGCTTTGGCTCCTCCTCTTTTGCTAAGTGGGTCTGGTGTCCAGACCTCTGAGGGCTGGCCGGGAGCTCATGGGCAAGAGAACGCTTGTCCCAGCCCAGTTCCTGTCCTTGGGGCAGGTGGAACAAAGCCCCTTCCCCCCAGACAGGTCACCAGGACCAGGAGGCCGATCACGGCCGATGACACAGCAAGACATAGAGGCCCGTGAGCATGACAATGGCTACCGTGTATAAAGGCAAGTGCGTTATGTGAATTAAGTCTCATTCAACAGTCTCATTCACAAGTCTCACCTGTGACGTAGGTGCTCCTCTTATTCATGCTTTACTGATGGGGTGCAGAGAGGCCCAGGAACTGTTCAAGGTTACACTGCAGGTGGGCGCAGAGCGGGGGTCCAAAGCAAGGCTGTCTGTATCCTGAGCCTACACTTGCAAGCACTTACTGCCTCTTCGCCCGTGGCGACAGCTCAGGGCCCCCTTCCCAGGAAGACACACACACACACACACACACACACACACACACACACACACAGTTTCAGAGCTCCCGAGGCCCGGCCTGGGGCCCACACAGGGGAGGAAGCTCTGGTCCAGCAAATGGAGTCGTTGGTCATGGGTAAGGCGGCCTGCGGGCAGTGAGCAGAAGCTGGGACACCGTCTGGCAGCTGGTGCAACGCAGACCTTCTCTACCCATTAACTAAGTGAATGAAAGTGTGAATGAATGAATGAACGATTGATTGAATGAATGAGTTACCTCCAGGCACAGCAGGAGCCCACTAGTTTTCAGGAGCCAGGAGCATGGGCAGTGAGAGCCATCTTGGACCCTGCTAGCCCCTACTCCGGGGACCCTTGAGCAGGGACGGCCCTGGGTGCTGTGGTCCAAGCTCTCGTGGAAAGTCAGGAAGCAGAGAAGGAGGCTGTGGGTACTGGGGTCAGGGGTGTGCTTGTGTGGCCTCCCTGGGAGGGAGAGGCATGGCTCACAGCCTCACTCCCAGCCTCCCCTGGCTGGGCTGGCTGCCCTCAGCAAGGGAGCTGACACCTGCTCTGGGCAGAATGCAGGCGAAAGGCTTGGCGGGACCAGAAATTCAGAGCTGGGCAGAGCAGGGGTTAACTGGAGGCAGCTGAGGAAATGTTTGAAACCTGGGAGGGGGCTGGCAGAGGACAGAGATATTAAGCAGGGTATGGAAAATTCCTGGGAACTGGAGTGTAACCAAGGAGTTGGCCTGCAGGCCCACGGCAGGGACAAAGGGATTCTTAGAAGGCCCCCCTCCGCCCCTTGCAGCCCCCAGCTGCTCCTCATGGTGGCTCCCCTGAGCTGAACCTGCCCTGGGTCCAGCAAGAACCTACTGGAGCTGGTGGCCTGGGGTGAACCCCTCTTGTGGACCAAAGAAGGTCAAGGTCCCGCTGATAATGGGTCCCACCCCATGGGGCCCCAGCTCCTTTGTCCTCCATATCTCTAACGCTACCTTACTCCCTGGTAAACACATCTCTCTGCCTTTTCTGATCCAATCTGATCTGACCTGTGCCCTGTTCCTTTCGGTGGGGACCTGGTCCTGGCTTCTGACCTGTGACCATTATGTTTGGTTATAGCAGAGAGAGCTGGGGTGTGGCAGAAGGGTATTTAAAACCCTTGTCCTGGGGCCTCCTGCTCCAGATGGACAAAGCCAGTCTCAAAGCTGCTGGGCACTAGCCTTCCCTGCCGAACGGACCTGCAGCAGCAGCGGCTTCAGAGTCTTCATGCCTTGCCCTGGGTGGGGGCAGGGGTGCAAGGCTACAAGTCCAAGTGCAAGGCTTTGCTGCCTATGTCCTCCCTGCCCTGCAACCTCCCACTTGGGCTGGGTTCTGGAGTACCCGAGATAGAGCAGGATGTGGAGAGAGACCAAGTGCTATGGGTCGTTTAGGAAAAAGAGTGCACTTTCTGGGGGACATCTGGGAGGCCATCATGGAGGAGGAGGTGTTTGAGCTGTTTTAATAATTTTTAAATTGGAAGCTGACATCAGCCAGGAGTATATTCTCCCTTCCCAGGGGGAATCACATTTGTACAGGATGGGAACCCGACACAGAGAATGGGTTGAGGAAGTAAGTGGCTGAGCACTAAGCTTCCAAGCTGACCCTCAGGAACATTTTTGAAGCTCGGATAGGTGGAGGAGGCTCTGGGGCCTGGCTGGAGGCTCGGAAACCCCACCGCTGGTGTAGCTACCGTTATACCCCCTGCCCTTCTCCCTGTGAAGGGCTGAGTTGTGCTCCCCAATTCATATGTTGAAGTCCTAACCCACAGTACCACTGAATGTGACTGTGTTTGGAAAGAGGGTCCTTTAAAGAGGTGGCCGAGGTTCACTGAACTCACCAGAGTGGGACCTACTCCATCTGACCGGTGTCCTAAGAAAACACAACACAAATGTTCTGAGATGATGACACCAATTCACACAGAGGAAAGGCCGTGTGAAGGGGTGGGAAGAAGACAGCCCCCTGCCAGCTGAGGACAGAGGCCTTAGAAGAAAAGCCCGGCAGACGGACACATTGATCTCGGATGTCCGGCCTTCAGAACTGTGAGAAAACACATTTCTGTTGTTCAAGCCACCCAGTCTGTGGGGTTGCTCTGGCAGCCTGGGCAAACAGATACACGCTGATACGGCTGGCGATGCCCTCACTTCTTGCTTCTGCAGAATGGTACTCAGCGCGAGCCCACGGCACTGTGTTTCCTAACTCCAGTTTCACATAACGTCCATCCCCCTGAAATACTCATTCAGGGTATGCTATGGTTCGGGCCCTGACTTAGACAGCAGGGTCCAGTCATCTGAAGAACAAGACAGACCAAATCGCTGCCCTCCGGGTTACACTCGGGGGCAGGAGGGAGAAACAAGTTACACAGTGCGTGAAGTGAGAGCGCTGGAGGGGAGTGAAAGCAGGGAAGGGGACAGGGAGTGTGGGCGAGGACTGACATTTCAGACAGAGGGACCGGAGGAGGCCCCACTGAGCAGGGGCCATTAGAGCAGGGACCTGAAGGAGCAGGGGAGGGAAGGCGGTGCTTGTGGCCTGTGACCTGGGCTGTGCCTTTCCTGACCAGTTCTTTTTTTTTTAAATTTGTGATATTTTGCATCTTTCTACAAAACAGTGCTCTATGGCATGCGATTATTGTCATTATTTTTTTAAATTTTACTTGCCAAGTACTGTTTGCAGTCAACACTATTACATACAGTGGAACCTCGGTTCTCAAACTCAATAGGTTCTGGGAAACTGTTCAAGAAGCGATTTGTTTGAAAACAGAATCTGCTTTGTTTGTTGCCTGAGAGACACGTGACTGACCGTACAGGTATCGGCACGAGAGACACGTGACTGACCGTACAGGTATCGGCACGCAAGGGTTGTCGGGTAGAGACTCCAGGCCCGGAGTTTTGTTTGACAACTAGGACGTTTCTCCGTGAACAACTTGGTTGAGAACCAAACTGTTTGAGATGGAGACGTTTGAGAACTGGGGTTTGACTGGAGCAGTTTCGGGGTACGCGGGCTGCCCCATTCTTTGTATGGTTGTTGAACAAACTCGAAAAGCACCTGGTGGCTTTGCTAGAAATAAATAACTAGGATTTTTTTTTCAAGGTCTTAGAGTTTGCCAACTTTGAACATAACTAGGCAAAACCCCAACAGTGTTCCAAAGGAGAACGAAAAGTGCATTCTTGAGAATTGTCAGTCCTACATTCTCAGCGCTGTGGTTGGTCTGGATGACGATCAGTCAGATGTCAGGCTGTCAGGGTGGCAGATGCCAGATGGCCCGGAAGATGGTGCTAGGAGGGCTGGTCACATCTGGGGATGATGTCAGTGGTCAGGACACCTGAGCCCTTCAGGGCATCATCAGAGGACTGTCTGGAGTTCTCGAGTAGGTCCACGTGTGTGTCCGGGCACTGGCGCAGGACGGCAAGGTCCAGAAAAGTTCAAGTTCCCAGGCTGGTTAGACCAAGAATGGAATTTCTCCTCATGCCTCAGCCTTTGTAATGCTAATGATTTTAGTAGCTTGGTTACAGTGACTCCGTTTTATTTATTTCCTACCTTCACTCTTTCCTCAATGGATGTAGTCCACATTAATCACTCTAAAAGCCAGGAACAGATTCCTTCCTGGTGATAATTTCCCTGCTGTTAGACACGAGGGTGGACTCCAACTTTTACTAGTATAAATAGACCCCATGGAGAAATATTTATAATTAATATAATAATTTGTAGCCCTGGCTGGCATAGCTCAGTGGATTGAGGGCTGCGAACCAAAGCGTCGCAGGTTCGATTCCCAGTCAGGGCACATGCCTGGGTTGCAGGCCACGGCCCCCAGCAACCGCACATTGATGTTTCTCTCTCTCTCTTTCTCCCTCCCTTACCTCTCTAAAAAATAAATAAATAAAATCTTTAAAAAAAAAACTAAATAAATAAAATCTAAAAAAAGACATGAGTTTTTTTAAAAAATAATTTGTAGCTAAATACATCTCTCTCTATATATAGACATATAAATCTATGTACATGGAACCAAAGGGCAGGTTCATCAGGTCTAGACCACGTGGCGTGTGCACATAATACCCATCTTGGCCACTAGGTGTCAGCCATTTGCCATCTGTTTCTGGATGGCTTTTTCCATGGGAATCCATTGGCTCCAGCAGGCAACCCCAGCACAGAGGTCCTCTCATTGCAGGCGGTCCTCTCTCCCTCGGAGAGCCTCTCTTGGCTCCCTCTGAAGAAAGCCTCTGCCTTTCAGAGAATAATGCTTAGCTTCCCCCTGATCTTAAAAGCCGTCGTTGGAAAAAAAAAGTATAAGATGAGAGGAAGAATTGCCCATACTGCTGACTCCTAGGCAGAACCACTGTTAGGCACTTCAGGTGTTTTTCTGCTGTATGTATGAAGTTAGTAATAGCGCGTGCCACTCTGTGGCAGGCACTGTCCCCGAGGTTTCCTGCAGAGGAATTCACTGAGTCTTCGCTATAGACTGAGAAGGTGGGGACTACTTTTTTCTGTTACTATTTATATGTAGTACCCGCATAGCCTGATTGAGGTCTAGTTCACGTATCATAAACCCTATCATTTCAGGTGCACAGTTTAGCATGTTTTAACATATTCATGGAGTCATACAGCCATCCCATGACTTAATTTTAGAACATTTCTGACACCACAAAAAGAAACACCATACACATTTGCAGTCTACCGTTCCCAGACTTACCCTTTCCCCCAACTAGAAGAGGCTATTCTTTCATTGTTGTTAATTAATTAGTAACTCCTTTATCATAGCAAAAACACTTAACATGAGATCTACATCTTAAAAAAGCTTTTAGTGCACAATAGAGCATTGTGAACTAGAGGCATAGTGTTGTATAACAGGTCCCCAAAACTCCCTCATCTTGCCCAACTGAAACTTCACACCTGTGGAACAGCGACTCTCCATTCCCCCTTCCTCTAGCCCCTGACATCTGCCCTTTCACTCTCTGCTTCTGTGGGTGAGTACTTAAGACACCTCATCTACATGGGGCTGTATTACAGTATCCGTCTTTCTGTGACTGGCTTATTTCACCGAGCCTCAGTCCTCAGGTCTCATCTCTGTTGCTGCACCTGGCAGGCTTCCTTCCCTTTTATGACGGAATCGCGTTGCATTGTGCATACACATCGTATTCCCTTTATCCACTCATCTGTCGACGGCCACGTAGGCTGTCTCCACAGCTTGGCGCTCGTGAACAGTACGCAGTGAACCCGACAGGACAGATACCTCTTCAAGATCCCAATTTTAATTCTGTTAGATGAATATTCAGAAGTGGGATTTCTGGGTGCTATAGGAATTCTATTTTTAACGTTTCCAGGAACCTCCACGCCGTTTTCTATGGTGGCTGCATCACTGTGTGTTCACACTGGCAGTGCGCCGGGCTGTGCACCCTCACCGACGCTCATTAGCTTTTGTTTTTCTGATAGTGGCCATCCTAGCAGGCGTGAGGTAATAGCTCACTGTCCTTTCGATTTGCATTTCCCTGCTGATCCATGAGGGAGGAACTCTTCCTCTCTCAAAATTGCAGAATAGAAAACGGATGTCCAGAGACGACTTTGTCCGAGGTCACAGGACTGGTTGTGTGTGGCAGAGGTGGGCTCTGAACCCAGACCGTACGGCTCCTGGCTGTGCCTGCCGGGCGGGTGGGTGGCCCTGCCTTCCAGGTGCTTAGCACGCCTGTGCTCCTGCTGTTCTGTGCCCTGTTCTTTTCTCTTCACGTCTCATTACAACGAGTTCTCATAATGTTAAACATCCTTCTAAAACACGATTTTTAGGTGGCTGCATGATGGCCGAGCCAGCTATGCCGTGGACACTCTATTTAATAGACATTGGAGGTCCCAGCTTTTCCATTTTGTCAGATACTCGGAGGATCGCATCCCCGCTCATTCACGTTTGGGGGCGTTTCCGATTATTGTCTGAGCAGAAATCCTGAAAGCAAAATTACTGGGACAAAGGCCAGACACCTTCCAGGACAATCACTCTAGAAAGACTGCACCAACGTACACCGTTACAAGGAGTGTTCGAGAGCTATCTTTTCCCCTTGCTTCTTGTTTTCTCTCACCACAGGCTGGAAGTCTCTTTGGTCTGCAACTGATAAAGGATGTAAGGGCCAGGTGGGGGTGGGGGGAGTTTTTCTTTAAGGATCAGAATTCACCCTCATGCTGGTAGCACAGGCTACAAATACGGAGCCTCAGGAACGGTGTGGCTCGTTTTAATGGACACGGCTTCAGCCCCGGCCGCGGGCTTGTGTAAGGGAGGAAAGCCTGACCTTTTACAGATGATACACTGGCAGCCAGCCCTGCTGCCACCATTTAGTGTCTCCATTTGTATTTATGGGCCTACTATGTGCGGGCACCCAGTGCTGGAGGCGGAAGATCAGAGGAGACTTCCCTCACCCGTGCCATGGGGGTGATGTTATCTGCCATGCAGGGGGCCGTGGGACATAGTGAGACGGGCTAGGTCACCGACTGGAGATACTGTCATCACTCCTACTATATTTGTAAGTGGGGCAAGTGCTGGCTTCTGACCGAGAGACGTGTTGCTTACGGGTCCATGAAGACCTGCTTGGAAAATGCATTTTATAAACAAGCAGTTCACTTGGGTCTCCATTAAGCCTAGTTCATGATTTGTACTGTTTGTTTAAATTCTGATCCCTCCCTTTCCCTGCCCTCTGTCAGCTCTGCGTCCAGCCCTCTTTTGCCTCCCCTTATGCTGCTCATAACCCTGGGCCCTCCAGAGGGACCGGGCACACACAACTGTGGACATGCCGTGGATTTGCATACAATGGAGACTGCAGGGCTTGGGGGTGCAGTGGCAAGGCTGTGGTCAGTGTGACCTCCCCACATCTCTGGGCACCTTTTCTTGGCACCCTGAAGAGAAAGCCCATCACCTGTCTGACACTGTCATTGTTTTCCCCACTCCACTCCCACCTTGGGTGTTACCATTTATCTCCTTATATTTCTCTGTAACTCAGCGGTGGGTTCCTTGCTCAGCGGTGGGTGTTGAGGAAACTCTCAATCACCACCCACAGCACAGGGCCTGGGACCACGTAGAGCCAATCATAGTGCTCCATGCCCTGGCCACAATGATTGGTCCAGGGCTGGATACATAATCTGAGATGGACCAATCAGATCCCTCTCTGGTGTTCTTCTTCTTCTTTTTTTTTTCCCTGAGCTTCTCTCCTTTCCAGTTGGATGCCTTAAGGGTGTAAAGCTCTGGGGTAGGTAATGGCAAAGTCTTTTACCACCTGGAGAAGCCTGACCAAAGAAAGCTGTCAGGAGAAGAGAATCAAAGTTGAGAGAAGGGAGAGGGATGGAGAGAAAGAGTGTGCTGATGGGTTTTGATTTCTTGGGTCCAGCCACCAAGCTTTTTGGGCCTGCTCTGGTTTCCACATCCTGGATCCTCTGTGTCCCTCCAATACCTGTCCTTTCTCAATTAAGCCAGTTGGAGTGGGCTCCTCACATTTGGTCCAGACTAAGTTCTAGAGTCCTGCCTGATTCTGAGGCACTTCCCACACCCAAAAAGAGGCACCATTCATGTCTGCAATCTTGAGAATGAGATCCTTTATTTTCCACTGAGAAGAGGGCTTCATGGAGCAGCAGATGTGATTGTAGCCGGTTCCCCCGGGGCAGGAACACCTAGAGTCTGTGTGTGAGTGTGTTTGGGGTGGGTGGGGCCACTTCCTGGAGCAGTGCCAGCATTCATGCCTCCGCAGGGGCCAAGCCAATCCTGTTGTTTTCCCGATCGAAAACGGTGAAATACAGCCTCAGGAAGACATCCCCCAGGATCCAGAGAGTAGAGTGGCTTAAGGTGTCATCAAAGTTGCTGTAACAGGTGTCAAAGAGACCCTGCAGGAGGAGGAAACACAGCCTGAGACCTCGCCTGCCACTCGCTTTGGGGACTAGAGCTGGCAGCTTCTCAGCCTTGTTTCTTGGCTTTCCTAGGGGCCTCATGGCTCTTTATGCAGTGGCAGAAACGGGGCACTCACCCGGGAACTTTTCCTCCCCCAATTCACCCCGACTCATTGTTGAAGACTGAGCTCTGAGCAGCCTTCCTGGACCCGCGCCTGCCCTCGTTGGCCCCTCCGAGCTGGGCGGGCTGATTTCCCCGGAGTTCCCTGTGTCTTTAGCCCTTGTCACACCAGATCTGCCCGGGTGCCCCTTTGCACAGCGCTCTGGGGTGCCATTTGCATGGGATCTAGCGTAGACCTGCCTTGACCCAGGCAGGCCTCCTCCTGCCTTTGTGAGCCTGAGGCTTTAGGATTATTTAAATTCCTCTCTTCCTCAAGGCCTAGTTTGAGTCCATTCACACCTCCTCGGAAGGCCCACAGGGGAACTGACATTCCTGAACTCAGCTGTGTGCCAGGAGGGGCTGTGACTGCTGCACATCCTGTATTCACAGCGTCTAACCACCCCCACCGAGGGAGGAGTCGGCGCCCCATGTCACAGAGGGGGATTGGGGCTTCGCAAGGGGGTTGAGACCTAGGACCAGGGTGGCCATTTGATCTATCAGTGGAATCAGGACACTTTGGAGATGGGAAGGGGATACAGTTAAAAATTATGGTGGGACAGCACACTGGGACTGTCCCCTGCCAAGGCCACTGGTCCCTATTCCTTTGCCCATTTCCAGGATTGCTGTGGCCGACTCTCCGTGTTCATCCGTCTGAGTGCCCTGGTTGAACTGGAGCTCTAAGGGAGCAGAGGCCATTTGTGTCCCGTGTCCTTGAGCCTAGCACCGCGCCAGTGTGAGGTGGCCGCTCCATGTTTATCCTCGGATGAGGGATGTCCCAGCCTGCTCTTGGCTGTCAAGAGGTTTGTTTTGTGGGAAGGGCCCTCCCAGCCAGGGGTGTTCACCGGCATCTGCAATGACATGGCTTGGCCCACAGGTGGCCTCTTCCAGCCGCAGCCCAGGGGGTCCCGCCCATCCCAGACTTGCGAACCAGCCCCCAGGGCTGGCCCCTCACCTTCCGGATGTAGGCCCTGGCCGGCACCGGGTACTTGACGCCATTGATGGTGAAGACAATGTCAGGCAGGGTGTTGATGGCGTTACAGCTGACCACATACTGTTAGAGAAAGGGGGAGGAGATGGTTGGCCCAGGGGACCCTTTTCTGCATGGAGAGCCCAGGAGTGACCCTGTGGCAGGACGCTTCACCTCGCCAGTGTCGGTCATCTGGGCGTTGATGGTCTTCAGGATGTCAAAGATATCGTAGTTTGGGCCAGTCAGCAATGAGGTCCCAGTATCGACAATGGCCTCGCAACTGCCTTCACAAGCAATGACCCTCCCGTCCATGGAGATCCTGGGAGGCAGGGGACAAAGCAGGCACCAGGATCACTGCGTACCCTCCCCCTACTCGTGTGTGTCTTTGTGTCCATTGCACCTGCGCCTGTGTACACGGGCCTGCGTGGGCATGGTGCTGCTCTGGCCCCCACACAGGGGGGCGCTTACCTGTCCACAGTTATCTGCCAGAAGCCCTGTCTGCTCACGGGCACCCACTTGAGCTGTCCCTTGTAGTAGGAGTGGTCCACCCCGCCGAACATCACCACGCTGCCCTTCTTCTCGTTGCTGAGGGGGGAGGCAGAGAGAGGGCTCATGGTGAGGGGAGAAGAGTGGGTGGCTTTTCTCAAGCTCGGTGACACACCAGGCCCGATGGTTGCTCTTGCAGTGATCGCTTATGCTCACGTCACACAGCCCTGCAGAGCAGGCATGGCTGCGGTCTCCACCGTACCGATGGGGGACGCTGAGTACCCGCCCAAGGTCAGTCACAGGGCGGTGAGCAGTGAAGCTAAGGCCCGAACACGGACAGTCTGGCTGGGCTTTGACCGCCCACCTTTCTGAAAAAAGCCAGTTCCCCTCCCACCGCCAGAGTGCTTGGAGAGGCTGCTGGTGGATGCCGGGCCAGAGGGGTCTAGCCTGTTGTTTTCTGACAGCAGAGGCCACTGGGAAGCCACGGGCTGTGTGTTCAGGCTCCGACGGGGCTGGCTTCACAAGCCTCTGACCTGTGCCATGTGCAGGGCCCCACACCCCTGTTGTCTTGCAACTCCTAATGCTTTTTGAACAAGAGGCCCCACATTTCCATTTTGCACCAGCCCCTGCACATTCTTCAGCTGGTCCCAGGCTCATGGCAAAACCTTAGTGAGGGAGAAACCCCCCGGCCAAAGCACTCTCCTGTTTGCTGCATCGAATCTGTCAGCAGACCCTGTTGCCCTTCCCTTCCACCTGTGTCCTGACTCCCTCCACAGCGCTTCCTCTTCCCTCCACCTCTCTGGACCACGCCGCCACCCTCCCTCTCCAAAGAGGCTGTGCGGCCTCTTCCCCGGCCTCCTCGCCTCCGCTCTGGTCCCTCAAGCTCCAGCATGTGCCCAGGGTGAGCTTTCAAAAACGGGGATTGGATCGTGTCTTTTTGCTGCCTAACCCCATGCCGGAGGCCCCCATCCCTGCCCTGCTGCCTTCCCCAGACTTCCTGTCCTCCCCCTCTGCCTTTCTCCTTGTGGTGTTCCAGCCACACCAGCCCCTTGCCGGTCCCCTGCTACACCTTGGGGCCTTTGCCCCTCTCCCATCGCAAGCTCTCAGTTCGGAGAGGTCATCGCCACTGGCCATCTAAAACCACACTCTCACCGCTGTCCGTCCTATTGCCTTGCCCAGAACGAGTTACTCTCTGGAGTTATATCTTCTTTTTACTTATTTACTTACTTCTGCCTGCCCTTTCTCCCTCCTGTCTGTCCTCCTCACATGCACAGAGCAGTACTCAGCATGTAGCAGGTGCTCAGTAAGTGCTTATTAAATGAGTCAGCTCCTTTGATTGGGTACAAGCATCCCAGAGGCTTAGAGAGGTTAAACACTTTGCTTCAGTTCATGCCTTAGAGCCCGAACTCGGGTCCCCACAGAGCCCACAGCCTCAACCCCACCCTCTGCCTCCTCCTGGGACCCAGGGGGACAACCTCTATCTTTGGTGGGAAAACACAGTCTGTCAACAGCCCCCTCCTGTGGCCTCTGCTTCTCACTCCACACCCCATCGAAGCCCTCAACCAGTCAGGGACATTAGCTTTTCCTGCTACTGAGCCCAGTGATTGAAGACCTGCCGATGGCTTCATCACCCATCACGGGGCAGCATGGTGGGGGGGACATTCAGTCCTGTGGCCCGAGGCCCGAGTTTGAGCCCTACCACTACCAGTGTATGCCTGAGCAATTGTGTGCAGAGCTCCTCTCTGAGCCTCAGTTTCCCAATCTAGCAAAGAAGGGAACTGAACGGCAGGGATCAGCACACTTTTTACAATGCCAGTTGTCGCTATTCAGGCTTTGCAGGCTGCATGACCTCTAACACAGCTGCACGATGCTGCCCCTGCAGAGCAGAGCAGCCATGGACAGGATGTAACTGAATGAGCAGGGCTGCGTTCCAATAAAACTTTATTTATAAAAAACAGCTGGCGGGCCAGATGTGTCCCCTGAACCCTGGACTGGGCTCTCTCTCAGGAAACTTGTGGATGAGGTCATCTACAATTTTTCATGCAACAGGAAGTGTCTTACAGCTGATTCAGAGGGAGGGCTTGTCCAGCCCAGACTTACCTGCTCAAGTAGAAGGCAAAAAGTTTCTGAGAAACGGTGCCTTGTGTCCACAAGTTGTCAAAGACGGGAGTGGTACCGGTGAGTGCCAGGTTGGGGTAGCTCAGGCCCAGGATGCCATCAAAAGCCCCATATTCTAAGATCTTGCTGACTTCTGTCTTGCTCAGGCCAAACGCCTGGGACCGGCCAACAAGGCTCCCGATCTGCGCAAGAGCGGGGTGATCTCGTGTGAACGTCGGGAAGCAGGGCTGGGCCTGGGCTGGGGTGGAGGTTAGCAGGGAGGTACCACTGGCACCCCAGGGGTAAACTGAGGCATGGCTTCGCGTTGCCCTCAGATGGTTATGACAAGCCAGAGCAGGAACACAGACTTTGTCTCTGTGTCTCTCCCCAAGGGACACAGACTTTGGGAAAGACGGTGCTCCCAGCTGACCCTGCCTCTGGTCCTGCAGGCAGAGGTCTCTCCCAGGACCAGCCCTGCCTCCGCCTCTGGTTTCCACCTCACCTTAACTGTGTCATAGCCGAGAAATCCTGTCATACTCCCAGAGCCGTAGTGGAGAGCAAAGGACCGGTTCGTGCCCTGGAAGGTGGAGGACCTCTTCGGGTTGAAGACCGTGTGTCTAACTGCAGGCACAGAGAGTGCATGTCCATCAGCCTGCCCGAGCCTGGGGGTGGGGTCGGTGCTGAGGCAGGGCTTGGGGCACTCACCACAGGCTCGGCTGAAGCAGTAGATGGAGGGCACCCACAGGTCAGCAGAGCCTGTGTCGAAGATGACCTTGAACTCCTGAGGGGGTGTTCCAATACTGACGGTGCCAACATAATACAGCTGCGGGGGCCAGAGACGGGTGGTTAGGCCAGGCTTGGCTGCCCTGGCCATCCCTGGTCCTCAGGGTCCCTGCCTCTGTTAGGGTACCCTGCGTCTCCTGAGATCACTTTCCAACCACCCTACCTCACAGCCACAGCTCCGGCCAGTGCCTTCATTTGAACACTTCTCCAGTCTCCCCTGCAGCTCTCTAAACCCTTCATGGCCCATCTGGAGTGCTCCTCCTCCAGGAAGCCATCCTAGGTTACCCCAGGCCACTTTCTCCAAACTCAAAACCTGTAACGTCCATATCATGCAGGTGGCCCTTTCATTTGATTTATTTTTTCCGTCTCTTCTTGTGGAAGAGATGAGACCCTTTGTTATCCATAACAATAACTACAACATTAGTGGTTTTATAACCTCACACGTTGTAGGGGCTCACTAACTTTTTAATGGTGCCGTTCTTGGGGCTGTGGAGGCCAAACTTCCTCTGCCCAGGGTATCAACCTTGATTCACAATTGGCTTTGTTGTTTGATCAGACATGGCTCACCCTTCAACTACAGTACCGTGGTTCGTTGAGTTCAGAGGGAACAGAATCTGTCAAACCAATGCTCTGGTTCACAGGTGCTCAATGACGTATCCCTGGCATTAAAATGGATGTTTACTTGCCGTCTGGTCATAGCTGGACCCAGTCACCACAGACCAAGAGCTGAGGGTGAGAATGACTTCGACTCTGGAGACGGGACCCCATTTCCCCAGCCCCAGCCCCAACATCCTGGCTCCCACCTGCAGATGAATGGTAGTGCTTCCCCAGAACTCTAGGGGGTGCTGTGGAGTGCTACCCCCACCACACTCACATCCAGGTAGTTCCTCATGGACTCGTAAGTCACTCCCGGTTGTTTCTGAATAAACCTGTAGGCCTGGCTGTAAGGGTGCTCCTCCAGGTAATCTCTCAGCAGGTCTTTCTCCCTGAGACTTTCTCGCATGGACTTGACCTTCGTCAGAGGGATTCTTTCATTGGGAAAGGGAAACAAATCAAGATAAGACAACAATTCACTGCCCGTGTTTCAACGTGACTGCCGCACCTGGCTCTGGAATCACACTCTGTATTTTCCAAGGATGTTTATGAATGATGTCTTATTGGCACAACATGAAAAGGCCATGGTCCTGGGTTCACATATAGGTTCCTCTGTGACCCCGGGTAAGCCCTATGACCTTGTGGAGCCTTGGTCTCCCTGTCTGTAAAGGAGTGGAGTGATAATGCCCTTCTCACATAGAATGTTTTGGTTATTAAGTGAAATGATGGACATGACACAGCTGACATAGGGGAGATCTTGACAACGAGAGCCATTACTATTGCTACTGTCACCTCATTGTCTCTTTCTCAATGAAACCTGGGGAGGGAGGGAGAGTGGGGACCGTTATCTTCTTTCATAGGGGGGAAATCTGAACTGCAGGGAGTTTGTGACTTGGCGCTGGTCACACTGCCTGGGGAGCAAAACCGGACCTTGGAGTATCCCTCCTGATCTTTCTCCAGGGTTCAAGCAGGGGAGAAGGCTGAGAGGGGAGGCCAGCAGATGGAGAATCTGTTAGGAAAATTCAGAGGATAGAGCAACAAGAATCAAAATAGAAACAAAAAACTGCGGAGAGTTTTGCACGCACAGACACCTCCAAAGAGATGGAGAGAGGTGGGGGAGAGACACAGAGATGAAGACACGGGGCACCTGGAACCCGAGAGAGAGCAGGGGGACGGCCTAGAAGCGAACTGGAGAGAAGCGCTGTCCCTGGGTGGCACCACTCTTCCAGCTGCGCGGGCTGTGCCCTGAACAACTCCGGGGGCACCGTTCGCAGAGCCCACGTGCAACCTGGAGATGTGCAACCCCACAGGCTTGTCCCAGGACCCCTGGGCCCCACAGCGCACACAACGAGCTGCTCGTCAATAGACAGAGACTTAGCCTACAAGACAGGGAATGACGGCATTCTCTTCTCTACCCCTGGGTGGTGGAAGGATAACAGGACAATGAGGAAGAGCCCGGAAGAGAGCTGGTGCTACTCGCAGTCCTTGTACTCACGTGACCAAGCACTCTGAGAGGGCCACCAGGCTGAGGAACCCAATCCACTTCATGCTTTCTTCTCAGATCCAAGCACTCAGGAGAGAGGGAGTTCTGAGCACGCAGTGATGAGCGAGCACCGCCGGTTATATTTGCTCTCCCCTGGCCTCATGGCCCCCTCAGAGGGCTGTCGATGCCCTGATAAGAAACACGAGCCTCCCGATAAGATCTTTACTCCCATCAGTGCTCCTAAGGAAGGGACTTAGACATTTTTCAGGATGCAGAGATCTCTGTTGTAATCTCTTCCTTGGGGCTTGGCTGGGGAAAAAAAAAATCCCCAGACCACATGATCTGACAAAGAGTGGAGAGATGCTCACTATCTTGGAGATAAAACACAGCTAATCATGTCATAAAAAGAAATGCTCGCTGCCATGCTTGACACTCCCGGTCTCGTGTCGTCTTCGTAGAGATCCTGGGAGCCGCGCGTCGCTGTCTGCACTTGGAGAGGAGGTTGCTAGGAGGAAGAGATGTCAAATGGCAGAGTGAAGATGTCAGGGCAGCCCCCTGACATATGAGTGGCTTTAGGTAATGGGAGAGGCAGCACAAATCCGGGGTACTTACGGCGCCACTCTGCTTCCAACACCTAGGCCAGAGCAGTGTTACAACAGTACGATTTTAATATTGGAAGAAATGTGATGCAAAACATATTTTATTCATCCAACAAACATTTATTTATTGAGGACCCACGATAGGCTGGGGTCTGGGCTAGATGCTGGGAAGTCCAGTAAGATTGGTGGCCCTTGCCTTTGGGGAGCTTGCAGTTTGGGGCAGGACTCGAGCTCAAGGCCCAGAAGGCACGGGAAGGGAATGGAAGGGCTGCACAGCTCCCTGGGCATGGGACAGCCTGGCTCACCACAAAGGGGCAGCCCCTCCTCAGCTTGGACCAGTGGTTGCCATGCTAGTGAGCAGGCTGGTGGACCAAATTTTCAAGAGATGTCTGAAGTCTAGATATTTATGTGAACTCCCTTGATGTGTAAATGTTAGCAACTAATTAATTTTTTTTTTCAAAACTCTAGTGTGAGCCAACCTTCAAGCAACTGTGGGCTGGATTCAGCTTGCAGGCTGAGCAGGTGGTATTTCTTGCCTAGAGGTGGGAGTAGAGGGGGTAGGGTTGCCTGGTGGGGGGGATGTTCGATTCATGTTGGTTGAATGACTGGAAGCATCCTAACCATGTTAATTTTCCTTCCATTGGTCATAAAAAGAACCCCAGGGTCAGATAAACCAACAGACTTAAAAACTTCCACTTGCCGAGCTCCTAATGTAATCTCCCCATTGGATCCATGCCTTAGAAACATTTTGTGTGCCAAACCAATCATGTGAAGAAATGATCAATTTTTAAGTGTCTTACCAATCAAAGAAGATAAAAATCGATCATCAGAGCTTCTACTCAGCCCGAGATGAACAGGGATACCCATGAAACCAGTCTCATTCCAGCGAAAGTAAAGAGACTGGGATTTATGGTTCCTCCCAGGACACCCAGGGCCTTGGTGCACCTACGTAGGGTCTGTCCAGATCTGTCCCTTGTGCAGAGGCTGGCCTGGTCCCCCGGCTGAGGTGCAGATGGAGTGGGGGCTCTGCATCTCACCCCTCCTTACTGAACACTGTGAAAAGTAGGTTTGGGTGGTCAAATCCCGAGGGGATTTGACAGCATGTAGCAAATGACACACCCATAAGGCCTTTAACTCAACCATTCTTCTAGGGATCTATCCCAAAGACACATGGGCAAAAATAAAAAAAGGTGTAGGCACAGGCTGTGCGCTGTGATGTCATTTCCAAAAGCAGGCTATCGGAAGCACACCAGCAGTGGCCATCAGCAGGGGGCCGGCAACAGGTGCTAGAGCATTCGCCCATCCGGGGGCGGTGCAGGTGGACCCCGCCACGAATGGGCGAGGTCTCTAGGGCCTATCGATTCGTTTTAAAGAGGAGGCAGAGCAGTGTTTACGATTCGCTGCTTTTACGTACACACAGACAAGCACACATACGTGTATATTTTCAATAACAAACAGCAGAAGAGTGAACCAGGACACTAATAAAAAGTGTCATTGAGGGTGAAGAGCAGGATGGAAGTGAGAGTTTTCTTGTTTCGTGTTCGACGTGGCAATCATGTAAATGTGCTACAGAATCAAAAGATAAATAAATGCATAAAAATCACAGCCCTGGGAATTGAGAGCACACTAAAACAAATGGGCTTCGTTGTATCATCCAGCGCAAAACATCACTCCGGTCGCTTTAAAATGGAGAATTTTTGGCTCTGCATTCACAGGCAGATGTTTTATACGGACCAAAAATAAAATTAGAAAAGTAAAGAAGAAACCCCAAGAAATCTGAAACTGCACCCGGCAGCCTTACTGTGGGTGACCCTCTTACTTTGAAACTACTAAATGCACATTCAAATTAAAGCGCATACGGAATTATGCTAGTGTTGTTAAGAAACAAGATTTTTAGTGGGAAAGAGATGGAAGCATACAGCAAGAAAGGCTAAGTAAACCCTGCAATCTTAAAACTTGAATTGGAAATATAAGTTTGTACTTATTTTTGTTCTAAAAATATGTGTTTTCCAGCTCTGCACACAGAAAAGCCTGGAAGCAATGAAAACCTGATAACAGTGAATAGCCCGAGGCCTGGCAGGTGGCCTCTAGCGCTTTCCACTGTGGGGCGCAGAGATTTTCGAAGAGATGGCGCATTCCAGAGCCGGGCCAGCAGCTGTGCTAGATGAGCCTGGGGCGCCTTGAAGGGACGTGTGACTTGAGCCTGACACGGAAGGCTCAGGAATGGGTAGGAAGAGGCTTCCACTGGCTGAAAATAGGGCAATTGGAGCCCCACATTAAATTGGCTGAAACCAGTTAAATATGTAAAAAGCCAGGGGCTTCATTGGACGTGCAACAGCTACTGTCACCATGGGAGGCTGTCAGGGAGCCAGTTTATTACCGTGGTCGTCAGGAGAGCAAGGGAAATAACGGTTCCTGCTGGCTGCTGGTTTTGTCGGGGTGATGTGTATTTCACAGAGCAGCACAGAGTGGAGGGAGGAAAGTTGTTTTTTTTTAAGATTTTTAAAAAGATTTTATTTATTTTTAGAGAGGGAAGGGAGGGAGAAAGAGAGAGAGAGAGAGAAACATCAATTTGCCGTTGCAGGGGGCCGTGGCCTGCAACCCAGGCATGTGCCCTGACTGGGAATCGAACCTGGAAAGTTGTTTTTTTAATTGAAGAATACCAGCAATTCAATTCAACAGGCATGGCAGATCAGGAAGTCCGTGTTTTACAGCTCCTAATGAAACAGTGGGTCTAGGCAAAGATCACCAGCGGATGCTGAGACCCGAACACGAAAGGTGGAAGGAAAGGTTTGTGATGAACGGAGGAGGTTGGCAACATCAGGACCCACAGACAAATCTCGGCATCTATGAAAGTGGGGCGACTGGAAATTGTGCACCTCGGGAAGTGAGGTGGTGCAGTAAGAAGTTCATGGGACGACCTAGGAAGTGCTCCAGCAAAAAACTGCAGACTCAGGTCCAGGCCTAACAACCAGTTTTCAGGAAATACGTGGATCAGCTATTTCCGACCTTTTCCGTCTCATGACACACACACACGCTAGTCACTCAAATTCCGCACCACACCGAAAAATATACCTTTTGCCAATCTGACCAAAAAAATAGGTATAATTTTCATTCATTCACACTGGACAGTTATTGTTGTATTAGCTGCTATAATTTTTTAAAAAAACTTTGACAATCTAAGGGAAAAGAGGTCAGTGCCCCTGAGGAAATAGTCAGGTACTGTACGTTTTAAAATTTTTGAGGCATATAAGCTGAAAATCGCTGTCATACATAAAGGAACAAGAAGACCATCATCCAAACCCAATACTCGAGACGTTCTGTAGGACAAACGACCACACCTCCTTCCACTTTCCAAACAAACGGATTGCATACAAAGCGGGGGAGATTGTTATTTGCGAAAAGTCTTAAGAAACAACCACCAACTGCAACAGAGGTATACGTTTTCTAGATCCTGATTCCTGACTTGAACAAGAAACTGTCGAACGGCATTTTTCGAGACTCAGAGAAATTTGAACATGGACTACATATTAGATGACGTTAAAGTTGTTCATTTTGGGGGGCTATAATAACATTGCAGAGATCACATATAGAGATCAAATGATCATCTCTGCTTTAAAATATCCCAGCAAAAATGAATAAAGGGCAAAAACTTTTAAATGAGGATGTAGATAGAGCAAAGACTTGTGCAGTCGCTGTGGGTGGCGTCGTGCCCATCTGTCAATTCCTACGTTGCGAAGCCCTGACTCCCAGTGGGATGGTGTTTGGAGACAGCCTCTGGGAGGTGATTAGGTCAGACGAGGTCACGAGGGCGCCTGCCCCCTCCCCTGCCCCCGCCGTGTGAAGAACCCATGAGAAGGCAGCTGCCTGCCAGCCGCGAAGCGGGCCCTCGGGAGCCAAACTGGCTGGCACCTTGCTTTTGGATTTCTAGCCTCCCGTCTGTGGCAGCCTAAGCTGACTAAGACAGAAATGTGATTTTTGATGCTGAATGATCAAATAAGGCATTTGTGATACCACTTTTTTTAAAAGAACTCTTGTTGTGTTTGAAATTTCTTTGCAATAAGATGTTTTAAAAACTTGCATTTTGAAGTTTCTGTCCTTATCAGTGTGGAGAGGGGCCCAGGCAAAGCAGGTCTGGGAAGGCCCCCAGGGCCTGAGTTGTGGGAGCCTCACCTGCTGGTCCCTCCAGCTTCCCTCCTGGGAGCTGACCCTGCCACCCCTCAGGGCTGCTTGACTGTCCGGCCTGAGGTGAGGAGCCATGTGAGGGCCTGGAGGTGGAAGGAATGAGGAAATCTGTAGGAAAAATAAACTGGGCAGCTTCCCCCCACCCCCACTTCCTCTTCTTTACTGGGTAAGGGATAGGGCCTGGGTAGCAGCTGCCAAGGGGGGAAGCCATGAGATATTTTGAAGGCAAGGTGGGTGGGAGGCACAGCCGAGTCACAGAGAAGGGCAGCCTGTGCAGGACCCAGGAGGGACTGGGATGGGGAGGAAGGCCTAGGGCGGGGGGTGGGGGGGTGGGGAGAACGTCTGCCAGAGCTCCGGGGCCACCTGGGCCTTCCTGTCACTGTGCTGCAGGGAGCATCCTTCTGCTCCGACAGGGAGGCGATCCAGAGACTCTCGCTGTTGGTGAGCCACGGGGAAGAGGGACAGCCACCTCCAGTGGCCTTTCGATGACTCTCTAACTGTTGGCATCCTTTCGAGCTGGACAAGAAAAGGGCCGTTCCTTCAAAGCATTTAAAATATTCTCTCACTCACTGAACCTCGAAAGCACGCCTTGTACCCAGAGTCCTTCTTTTGGTATCCACTCCTTTAGGAGAGGCGATCCCTCCACCTAGCTTGGGCTTCCATCGAAGATTCCACAACCCTCCCGGATGGTAACCTCTGCCTTCTAAGTACCTGATCTCAGCCAACCGAATCACATGGCAGAATGTTCCACTGGGCAGGGCCCAGAGGCCTCCCAGCTCATGGATGGCAGTCATGTGGCACCTGGTCTTCCCCATCCGGGACCCAGGGCAGACACTGCCAGGCCATCAGAGCACCCCTGGCCACAGGATGTGGCCTCAGCCAGTTGCTTCCCCCGTGGTCATTGACACTCAATGTGGAGCAAGTCCAGTCTCTTCATCCTAGATATTCGCAAGGGGGAGGGCTGGGGTGTGTAACTAGCCAAGAGGTTATAAGGTAAGTTAGCAAAGTTCTGGGACCGGCCTCTGGTTCTCAGGCTGCGAGAGCGCTGAGAAGGGACAGGTCAGAGAAGACTGCCAGCTTCCGTGGGCCAGAGCTGAAGTCCTTTCCCCTTCCTCCTCAAGTCTGGCTCTTATGTTTCACCAGCCCTGCGGTCTCATAGCCACAGGAAAGCCAGGTGCCGGCACAGTGGGCAGCCCCAGCTGCAGTGGCACCAGGAGGCAGAGGGCGGTCCTGCAGGTAGCGGCTGACTCGTGTCCAGCTCGGCAGTGCTATGGTTTCCCCCCTCACTCATGTAATACTGACCCGCACGGGGCTGTGTGGCACTGGCCCACATTTAAAGCAATGAGAATTTCCTGCTCAGCCTTTGGCAACCGAGACCCAATGTCTTACTTGTTCTTCAGGGAATACTGGGCTGAGTCAGGAGGCTCGGACAAGCCTGGATTCGAGGAACCTGTTGCCTCTTTGATGTTCAAGAGGGACCTTGGAGCTCAGAAGGCCCTGTCTGGGACTGAACGCACTCGTGAATATGGGGACTTTGCTTTGTGGTCTGGATGGAGAAAAAGGGCAGGCTGGGGCAGCCCTGGGGGGAATGGCTGGACGTACCTAGGTCCCCACTAATGGCAAGTTCAGTTCCAGACACCAGGCCTCGGGCTCAGGGGCCCCTGTGGAAACCCCATGGCTGCCTTTTGGGAAAGAATGAAGTAACCAGGCTCTTCGAATGGAGCAACCTCCTCTGGGGGCCTCCTGATCACACAGGGAAGATTCAGCCAGAACATTTAGTTTCCTGTGGGTCCCATCGGTGTGCTGGAGGTTTCACCCAGGAGATCAAGCAACCCGGAGGGTCAGTCACCAGTGATGACGTCCACTGTGCCTCCGGGGACTTGGTGGGGCTGCAATAACCAGCTTCCCGACATGGCCCCGGGCTCAGAGGGAAGTCTGGCCCCAGTGAGAGCCCTGATCTTCATGCCTCGGGTTGTACTTGGCCCCAAAGGTTTTATTCTGGGAACGGGGGTGATGAGTCGTCGCTGGTAACCAAACAGTCCAAGGGTGTGATGAGGTCATGATGGTGACCTGTGGCCTGGATGTCCCTGGTGTGTCCAAGTGTGAGAGGAAGACGAGGTGAAACAGGAGCAGTGTGCTGAGCTCGGTTACCTTGGGTCTCTGCGATTGCTATGCCCTGCCTGTACCTCCTCCCCCAAATACCGTGCCCCCCACAAGTCTGGAATATTCTTCTCCCAGCTCTCTGCGCGGCTGGCTCCTTCTTCGGGTTTGAAAGTTGTCTCCACCACGTGGTTTTCCCTGGCCACTCTGGCCTCCCAGACACAGACCCCGGCTCGTTTGGGGAGCCCCACAGATACTGAATGCATTTTCTCATGTGTTTTCATGGGAGCCCTATGGGGCTGAGTGTCCCCACTTTATAGATGAGTTAACTGAGGCTGGGAAGAGTTAAGAAATTCCCTTGAGGGCGTATGGCTAGGGCATGGCAGAGCTGAGATTTGAACCCAGGTCTCTCTGACTGCAAATTCCATGGTCTTGACCCCTCCTCTGCTGCTCCTTGGTGCTGGGTGTGGGGAACCAGGAAATGATGCAGAGGAGGGGGAGGGGAGGAGGGGGTGGAAGGTGCAGGGATAACTGAGCAGGGGGTCTCAGCTTTCTTTCAGTGAACACTTCTTGAAGCTGCTCTAAGCCAAGTCTCCAAAATGCTCACTCTCTATAGAGGAGCGTGAGCAGCATGCACATTGTGCCCAGAACACAGGTGCCAGGCCAGGGGGAAGGTGGCCTGAAGTCTAATCCACGCCCCTTGTTGAGCTATGCCCCTAGGGACGTGCAATCACCCGGACAAGTCAGATTTTCTACAAGGGCTAGCCTGGCCCTGTAGTGCAGCAAACAAAAATTCAGGAAAGAAGTGTGACCGGACTGTTGTGGAGGAACGTTCTAGGCATCCTGGAAATGCAGCCACCTGATGCTGCCTTGTGGTGCAAAGCTGGGAGGGCTTCCTAGTGGAAGTGGCAACTAAGCTGGGTCTCACTGAATGAAAGGGCTTTGCTGAGCGGGCCAAAGGAGGAGGAAATGTCAGTCAAGGAGGGCAGCACTGGCATTGGAGTGCACTCAAGGGATTGTAAATCACCCGGTGAGCTTAGATTGCAAGGGTTCTAGGCTTCAGTGACATATTACTAGTCCGAATGGCAGAACGGGCAGTGACAAGCAGCTCACAATTTAAAAATCAGAAGGGTTCTCTCTTGCTGTCCCTGCCTGGCCATTAACCCCGTCCGGAGCTCTGATGAGAGACACCTTCACTCAGGATGCAGATGCTGCAGATCACCTGTGCATTTAGTGACAGAAATGTTCTGTCATTTAGTGACGGAACTTTGCGGTTCAGGGCTGTCTAGTGTGGGATGAACAGGCTGCTCGCGGGCCTCCAGGCCTGAGACTGACCTCCAGCTGGCCCTGGGCTGCCTCAGGGGAGGGGCTGTCCTTTCATTCTGAAACTCAGCTGGCCCTAGGGCTTGAGGGGATTGGTTTGACTTCCTGGGACCTCATCAGGCCATGGAGGATGGAAACATGAGTCAGGAGCAACAGTCAGGCGCCAACGGCTTCAAGTTCCTAGGGGTTCCAACTGTAGACTGACCCCGGCCTGCCTTGGCTGAGCACTTTATGAAAGGCCACATCCTTCGCCACATTGTGCTCTTAAAACTCTTGGGTGTGTCTGTGTGGGGATGGGGCTGGTGTAGGGAGGTGGGGTGGGGTTTTAAATGCTGTGGGCACCACCAGGGTCAGATGTACTCCTGCTCCTCCCTGGTTCACCAGTAATGGTCCCCCCCCCATTTAGAGTGTCTTTGCCTCGCCAGACTAGAAGGGGCTTTTCCCCAAAGCCTTGGTGGGGTTCCTGATGGGCTGCTGGAGAGAGCAGAGGCGGTGTGGACCACCCCTATGTTCTCTAGGTTGCATTCTCCAGCTTAGGTGGGCTTTTGCTTCTTGTGGCACCTGGGGGATCGATCGTTGAAGAATCTTCTCCAACAGCCCATGGGCACCTGTGGCCCCCAGCCAACGGCTGGGAGTCGCCTGCAGGTTCTGCACTTTTGAGGTTCCATTTATAGTCCAGAGCTCCTCATGGGAGCAGGCAAGCACTTCCTTCCGCAGGACTCGCATGAAATCACACCTGCGCTGGATCTCATTCCTTCTCCGCCCTGCTTCCTCTGCTCCCTCACTCATTTTTCTGGGAGCAACTTGGAAATAAATCACTTGTACCTGAAATCTCATCTCATGGGCTGCTTCTGGGAAGCCTGACCTAAAACTGTCCCCTTTTTCAGGCAGCTGACTGGTTTAGCTTCCCCTCCTGTGGGTCTCTACAACACCTGGAAGTTTCCCAGCCAGGTGTCTTTGCCCCGGCTTGGTTTTCTGAAAGCCCTGCTAGACCACATGCTCCGGAGGGCAGGGATCTCAGCTGACTCATTCATAAGCCCATGGAAGTAGATACAGTCTCTATCTACCACAGTGTAGCTATTAAGACAAGGCTAATACACAGGGCAGGTATTAGGTAACAGGTATTAGGTTACAGACTTAACAGCTATAACCAAAGCCTAAATAACAGAGGCATAAATAAAATGCACTTTCGTCTCTCTCTCATGTAACAGTCCAGGTGGCTCCACAATGATGGGGACGCAGATTCCTTCTTGTTGCTTTGTCATCTTCACCACGAGATAGTCATCTCTCGGTTTAAGGTGGCTGCTCCAGGGCCTGTCATTACATCTGCCTGGAGCTAGTGGGAAATAGAGAAAGGAAAGAAGGATGTGCCCTCTCCCCAAAAGGACATAGCCAGAAGCTGCAAATAATTCTTCCCCTCACATCCCATCGGCTATAAGGATGTCACAGGGGCACCATTAGGTGCAAAGGAGGCGAGGAGATGTGCTCTGCAGCTGGATGGTCCTAGACGAGGGGCTGGATTACTAAAGGAAGAAGGAGACAATTAGCAGACCCCATTATACCCTCCTGCTTCAGTGAAGATACGCTGAGTTACACGCCCTGGGAAGACGTACAGCCCCCAAGTTTCAGGGGTTCCACACACCTAGGGTTCGTTTTTCACTCACACCCAACACGGGTTGGCAGGGAGCTGTGCTGCTCACAGCCCGGAGGGAGAAATGCTGAGGGGTGCTCCCTCCTGATGCAGGGGATGGGGGGGTGGGTATGGCAAACTGAACTCTGGTTCTCAAAGACTTCCACCTGGAAATGACACACGTCGCCTCTGCTCACATGTGTGTGCCAGCGTAAATTCTATAACCATGGCAACCTGGTGGGGGCGTGTGGAGCTGGGCGTGTATGTGCGATCCTGTTACAGATATTTATGGCGGGCAATGATGGCCACCACCCTGTATTCACATGCCTAACAAGTGGGGAAACCAAGCAAAAAAAAAATCCAAAAACTATACTTTAAGAAGGTATATTTATAATTATAATTTTGTATTTATACAAAGGTTCATATATGTGTGGGTGATACATAAGTTTAATTAAATAATAAAGAAAGTCATGAAATATATATTTTCTAAACCCAACGAAATAACAGTACTAAAGCTGTGCCATATTAACCACACAGTAGTACCAGGTTTAAGCTTGAGTGCATGTTACAGAAGGCCGCAAAGAACCATAACTTACACTAGATAAAACTTGATAATTTCCTCCCACTTAAAACAAATCTGGAAGTAGGCCATCCAGAGCTTGAATGGTTTGCATTTCCAAGGACGCCTCATGGTTTAATACAACCACTGGGGTTCCAGCCATCACATCTGAAATCTAGACAGCAGTGGGAGAGGCGGGAAGACTCACCTC
Organism: Tonatia bakeri; assembly: GCA_004024845.1. Taxonomy (NCBI): domain Eukaryota; kingdom Metazoa; phylum Chordata; class Mammalia; order Chiroptera; family Phyllostomidae; genus Tonatia; species Tonatia bakeri. Next base: position 877 of record PVIA01008593.1, on the reverse strand, counting down.
CTAAGCTGGATTGGCTCCTTTAAATCTCCCTCCTGAGAAATCCCTCTGCACACTCTGCTTATATCCCAGAGCCGCCCAGTTATAACCAATGGAAAAGGAGGTTGGGGAGTGCCGTCTTTTAGCTACTGGGCACATTGCTCTATAATAAAATATACTCTGTTTTTAAGGAAAACCAGGGAGTGGATAGTTCTGTAGGTAGCTACCAGTCCTTGTATCAGAGGCACGACACCTTGCTGGCTGAACTGATGCACACGGTGTGGGATCCAGAAGGAAGGAGTGGAAGCGAGAAATCAGCCAGACGGATCTGACTTCCAACTCCAGGGGGGGAAAAAGGACAAAGTCTTCCCTGAAAATCTGAAGACCAAATTGGGGATGATATGTACCATATGGCTATACTTCTTTCCAAAGCTGCTTTTCCAACCCAGTTCGCAAATCTTCCTCCCTCTCTCAACTTGTCAAATGTCTTTGTTGCCTCAAATGCTCACTTACCTGTCAGCCCTCCTGACTTCTGTTTACCTGACTTCTCCGTCCAGTCAACCAGAATCGCAAGATCCAGTGCTGAGGGGCTAAGAGCACAAATAACTTTGTAGCAAGGGGTAGAGAGGAGGCACAATGAATGCTTCTACTTTAACGTATTTTGTTCCTGATATATGAGGCCAAGGATGTGACTTGTCTGAGGTTAGAGAGGGTGTCTGTTCATTTTTGTACCCATAGGTCTTAGCAGTACAGGTATTTGGTGAACATGTGAAAGGTGCGAATGTCCTTCTGTCTGTCTGTCTCTCCATATATCATAGTCACTCTGGATATGAATAAAATTGGGTGTAATCGAGGTCTAGTATACCGCAACAGAGGTGCAAGTGCAAGATCAGGACAAGGC